>OY744481.1:348282206-348502206 GCA_963556165.1 Tipula helvola | reverse complement strand
AAAGAGGACCACAAATAAATAGAAATATTCGTTTGAATTAAGATGCATGTAACATCTTTCCGATAGGAGATAATTTGCCATCATTTTTTTTTAGTCAGGAAATGAAAAATTTTGTTCACATCCACATTTCCACATTTTTTATGGCTTTTTCATCATCAAGTTTAAATTCATTTATTTATGTTTTAATTTAATTTGAATTCTATTTTATAATTGAGAAGTTAAAACAGCAAAAGAGATTGTCTCCCTTTGGATTTAAACAGTTTTATTTTAGAATTTTAGGACATTTGGTGGTTTTGTAAAAAATCTCAAAATTTAGAATCTCTTATCAAAGGTTTTGAAATGTAGAATTAGAATTGAGTCTTAATTAGAAATTAATTTTTTGAGAATTGGCCAAGCTGATTTTTTTTTTTTTTTTTTGAAGAAATTAAAATTAACAATTCGGTATCGGTAGCCAACATGACATACACATAAGCCATATTTGTAATATAATTATAATAATTCAGAATTTAGATACAGAAATATCCTTTAGAAAAATCTGAATATGTAGCCGCCAACTTTGACAATTATTCTGTGAACATCCAATGATTTGTGTTATTCTAATTTTACTGGCGTTATCGGTTGTCGAGGTGTGCCCCATTTTATAAGGTTAATATGAATGCTACAATGACATTCGTACTTCGTTCACGCATATAAATATATTGAAAAACCTGTGGACACGACATTTTAATTTGATCTAACTTTTGCTTAATCAGAACTATAACAATTTAATTAATTTAAATAAATCGCGCAATAATAAACAAAAAGAGTAAAAAATCGTAAACCACTTTCGATTAACTAAAAAAAAATCACAAAGTAAATTGACCAAACCGACAGACCTTTTATAACAATGTAATTTTTTTGAAATCAAAATCCATTTTAATATTGTATTTTAACCATTTTTTATTCCGGTCAATATAAAAATACGAGGTTAATCCTCATATGTACATAAATATGTACACAAGCTTCAAATCCATATTATTTTAACTTTTTTTTATCAAACAACACAAACATTTTTTTTTGTTTTATATTAAATTGTGTTCGAATTTTTCGGTTTTATTGAATAGTATGTTGGGTGTTCTGTATAAAATAAAAAAATTTGATTGTTATTTTCGAATTGATCTAAAATTAATTTGGCATTTTTTTTTTTTTTTGGTTAACAAACGTACTACATGTGCCCCCAATATATAACATGAAATAAACAACAAAAATTCAAACAATAATTCCGAAAACTCGTAAAAGATAAAATTTATTTTATGGACTTAGCCGTTATGTGTTTGTGTAGAATAGTTGTGAAGTTTTGTGTTTTTTATTATTTTATTATTAATGTTGAGAAGAAAAATACATTTTCAATTTCCGCACCATAAATTAATAATAAAAACCGAAAAAGGAAGAAAAAAGTGACAAACTAATACAAATGTATAGTGGTGGATAAAATTGTTATAAAAATAAACAATCAATCGATTTGCTATAAAAATATTTTTCTCTCAGTGGATTAGAAAACGTCCAATCGATGTAAAGAAGCAAAAAATAAAAAAAAACAACAACAGAAATTGAAAATTCCATAAAAGAGTTTTATTTTCGTAGACTTGGGGTATTTTTATGTGTTTTGGATTCATTGATAATTGATTGAGGTCATGAATTCGGATATTTTTTTGATGTTGCTTTATTCGTTCTCACATATAGCACCCCAGATATAATATACAAGCATAAATATGTATGTAAGTATATGGTTTCCAGTTAGCAGTAAAATAAAAATTTATTATTTTTGTTATCGCTTTATTAGAAAGTAATAACTAATCAAGAAATCTATTTTCGACATATCTAAACACGATTAAATAAAATTGAGTTCGCTGGTAGTTCTGGTAAAATTGGAAGAATGATTTCGAAATTAATGTTTCGGAAATGTATTGTCTGTCTCTGACAAAATCACTAATAGGCTAATAGGTGTTTGAAGGCACCTTCCGTGCACACATTCACATTCTGTACCCAACTTCCTCTATTTTCCCCCTTCCTTTAGCAGTACTGTGTACCTACTGGTACGCGAAACATTCATCTTTAATCGTCAGTTCACAGGATCCGCTAAATTAAAAAAAAAATAATTAAAAACCACGTTCAATATTTTAAGCTTTAACCTATCTTAAAAGTTGTTTGCTTTTGTCGTGGTTAACCTTGAAATGATCTTGCTAGATAATTTTAAGGAATTGTAGATAATTTAGTCATATTGTCTCATCTAATTAAACATTTTTGTCAGTGTTTATCAGTGTTTTGCATAAGTACGAATATTTTATTTCGGGTAAATAATTTCTAATGTATAAGACGACTTCAAGGATTCCGGTTATCTTGAAATATAATTTTTTTCTATTTTTCGCCTGCAATTCGTATAATCATAATGGGGTATTTTTCCCCAGCCCTTATTCAATCAAATCACATTTTTTTGATTAATTTAGTTCGAAATATGTAAAAATGGTGTAAAAAATGAATGTGCACGCATCAGTCAAACAAAAACTCAGGACGCTAATGGACTTCATCGTTATGCAGATGGTTTTCGGACAGCCACGTTATTGGATGTACTCAGTAGAGTGGTAGAAGCTTGAATTAGTACATGCACATATTCTGCTGCGGTTAATTGAGAAAATCAGACCAGTTCAAACGATTCAATCATCAGCGCCAAAATACCAAATCCAGAAGCCGACCCGGAGTTGTTTGCGGTAGTCACAACAAACATGATTCAAGGTTCGTGCAGAGATCACAATCCAGATTAATCATGTATGCCCAATGGGAAATGCACAAAACAATATCCGCGTCCGTTGCTGGCATACACAATTAGTGGAAGCGACGTTTATACTATATCGGCGTCGTTCACCCGAAGATGGTGGCAGAACAGTCACGATGACGGTGAAAGGAAAAGATGTCGTGGTCGATAATCGCTGGATCATTCCGTATTGCAAGCTTCTATCGAAAACATCCGCAAAACTCTGCAATGTTAAGTACTGTAACTCCATTAAGTCCATTAAACATGAGGCCTGGCAGTGTTCGGCATTGCTGCTCCGGATGCAAATGACAAAATGTCAACATTCCAATTGGGCCGTTATATCAGTTGCAATAAGGCGATTTGGTGTATTTTCTCATTTGTAATACACGAACATCATCCCACTATTCAAAATTTGTGTATGCAGTTGGAGAATGGACAACGTGTCTAATTCACGGAAGCTAATGCAGCACAACTAGCAGAACGACTACCAGATACAACAATCACGAATTTCTTCGAAATTAGGCAAAGCGACCCGTTCGCATGAACATTGCTTTACTGGGAAATGCCCCGCTATTATACTTGTAACCAGTCAACCAAAGAAAGGTCAACCTATTGCAGGATACGTCGATGTGTATTCGACTGATGCGCTTGGCCGTAAGTTACACTGCCACTTCGTCTGCTTTTGTTCTATGTTCGTAGTCCTACTCCGTTCAAATCGCTTCGTACTATAGATGGTGTATTGTGCGCCACATTGAAAAATTCGTACATTGTTCGTGATCATCATAGTGATGTGTCACCTATCGAACGCATTGGAACTGTGGAGGAAATACAAGGACGAGATGGGTGGCGACATTTTGCATCGAGTTCGCACTGCGACATCAAATTATGAGCTTGAAATGAACGGCGAGATACGCAACGAAGCTTGTATCATGATCGTTCTTATGTGCGGCAGCTATTTGTCGAAATTGGCCATCCTAATTCGTTCGATGCACGATGCATTTAATCGTGAATTCTTTTGAATGCACAGCAAACGAATGTGTACGACGCATTTATGAAGGCAGTTGACGAAGGAAACGGCGGAATATTCTTCTTCGATGCTCCCAGTGGAACAGGCAAGACCTTTCTGATTTCATTGCATTTGGCCACAATTCGCTCGAGATCTCAAATAGCGTTAGCTGTTGCATCATCGGCAATTGAAGCCACATTGCTGGACTGCGGCCGAAAGGCACATTCTGCATTGAAGTTACCGATGAATATCCACACGAGTGCAAGCCAGTGTGCTCAATTGCCAAGAACTCGGCGATGGCCAAGGTATTTCAAAATCATCATCTGGGATGAGTGCACAATGGCACACAAACAATCATTGGAAGCGTTCAATCAAACGATGAAGGATTTACGAAGTGACTCAAGATGTTTTGGTGGGGCGATGATTCTGCTGGCTGGCGATTTTCATCAAACGATCGTTTCATCAAAAATCGTCGAGTTTGTGGCGCTATGTGAAGAAGTTGCAGTTGACCAGGAACATGAGAGTCGCGTTACAGAACGACTCATCAACTGCTGATTTTTCCAAGCAACTGTTGGCGCTGCACGGTGAGTGTATATTTATTGTTAATAATAACAGCCCAACTATGTCCACAAATATTTTTTCGAATGGTTTTTTAGAAGTAGTGATAATTTTCATATAGGAACTTTGGTCATTAGGTTCTACTTATTCCTTGGTGCCCTCCAAGAAACTACATCTTTCTCGTTGTCTAGAACCTTTATTTTGTCGTCTATAAGATTATGGACATTCGTTTGTGAATCAGTTAGGATACTAGATTTAGTTAGATTTTGGTCCTCTTTATTTGCATAAGAAAGGTTTGCTTTGGCTTGATATCGAGTCCTCACAAATAATTTTTTTGTTTCACATTAATTTAGTTTAATGCGGCACAATGAATCTGCGTTGCAATTTGCTTTGCCCGGCTTATCCCGGACTAACAGAGGCATTAGACATGGACTACATGGACTAACAGAGGCATTAGACACATGCCTATAGAAGAAGGGGATATGTATTACATAAAATACAGACCACCAATACAAAGATTCCAGCAGTTGGACCTACAAGGAAAGTGACCAACAGTAATATTTAAAGAACAGAAATCAGTAATTCCATACCAACAAAAACCTGGAACATCAACCGGACAGCAAACAAGAAAATGGGTTCCCAAAGAAGAATGGAGCGCCAACAGAGGACGATTACCAGCAATCAAAATGGAGAAACATATTAACTGTACAGCAACAACAGAGGAACTAGAGCACGAAGAATCGGAAAATGAGAGCCCGGAAGAAAACACCGAGGAATTTTTCAGATAGAAGCCTCGGAAGACGAAGAAGAATAAATATCCACAACAAACAAGAATTACCATACATAACCATTCACATAAAAAATAAACCCATGCATCTTCTCATCGACACAGGTGCTGACGAATCTTACCTAGATCCCCAACTGAATAAACCAGAAAAAGCCATCGAAATTCTACCTATAAAAATACAAACTATAGGAAAACACTTGACAGTAAGCAAAGTAGTAATCCTAAACGGATTAAAGGAATTGAAAACAACGGAAAAACTTAAATTCCACCTGCTCAAGTTCCATGAAATCTTTAATGGATTTATAGGAACAAATCTCATGTCCCAGCTAAACATGATAATAGATTTCAAAAACAGAAACCTCATTTTTCCAACACATACCATAAAAATCAAATTCTATAAAGCAGGGAGCAGAAATATTAATTTCATGCATGATCCACCCAAGACTCGGTTAGTAGAACTTCTCCAATTATACCAACCACTATTCGACATTACGTCACCACAATAGAATTAACTAATGATAAACCAGTACATAAAAAGAAGTATCGGTATCCTAATACCGGAAATTAAAAGACAAATAGCGGAATTAGTGCACAACGGTATAATCCAAGAGAGCAAACGTCCGTGGAATAGCCCGATTATCATAGTAAACAAAAAAGATGATGGATCAGGACAAAAGAAAACCCGCATGGTTATAGATTATCGTGAACTCAACGCGAAAACCATTGACGACCGTTTCCCAGTTCCTAACATTGAGGAACTCTTGGATCAACTCCATGGATGTAAATATTTTTCAGTGATCGATTTAAAATCGGGATTCTATCAAGTCAGAATGAATCAAACTGACATAGAAAAAACAGTTTACTCAGTTCTAGGCAATCATTATGAATTTAAACGGATGCCGTTTGGATTGAAAAACGCCTCGTCAACATTCTTGCGGTTAATGAACCGCACGTTAGATAAACTCATCGGACATATTTGCCTTTGCTTTAATATTGACTACAAAACCGATATTAGAATATCCTGACTTCAACAAAACATTTAGAATAACAACAGACGCTTCGGATTACGCACTAAAAAAATAAACAAACAAATATATGCAGACTCAAATAAGAACAACAACAACTTCAAACAGTAACGGATGTAAGACAACAAGTTTTACCAGAAAAGGCGATGAAAGCACCAATTATCGAGGAGCAATACGAACAAAGTCCCACAACACAACCAGAGGGGAAACCTACAACTCAACTCATTCAGAATCCAGAAAGAGAAATTGTAACAAACCCTATAAAGCAGTTGGAAATAATAATGGAAACTCATAATACAAATCATAGGGGTATTACAGAAAACCTCGCGCAAATAAAAATAAAATTCAAGTTTGCCAACGTAAAAGAAATGGTAACAGTATACGTATTTAAATAAATGCGACGTATGCAACCGCACGAAATATGACAGAAATCCAATACAAATGGAGCAACAACTAACAAGAACAGCAAGAAAACCTAACGAAAGATTACATATCGACACCTTCCCGCTAAGAAGCCGACAATTCCTAACCATCATCGTCAAGGGAATCAATCAAAGTAATTAACATTCTAAAGAAACATTTCTCACAAGAAGGCATCCCAGAAATATTAATATCAGATAGCGCTACTGAATTTGCTTACGAAACATTCAAGAAATTCACAGAGAAATTTGGATTCACACACCACATAACAACACCAAAACCCAGTACGGGTAACGCTATTGTCAAAGACTTCATAGTACACTGACAGAATTAATACGGATAAAGTTCGACAAAAACAGCCAACTAAAAATTGACGATCTCATGACAGAAGTAATAATAATAGTAACAATTCCATACATACAGCAACAAATTTAACATCCATAGAATTGCAAAGAGCCCATATGATACTAAAAAACATACCAAACGACTTAAGCAATTCACAAAGACATTACAAACAGAATACGAAACAAGAACAAAAGACATATCAAACAAAGAAGAAAAGCAAAAACAAAGAAGAATACAAAAAATTAACACAGGTGAAGAGAAACTTCCCGACTTAAAGGTAAACGACGTAATATACGAAAAACTACGCACGCGAGATAAAACAGCGCCAAAGTACATGAAGCATACGATAACGGATACAAACGACGGACCCACAAGAACCACAAATAAAAGAACCATACACAAACGAAATATTAAACGACATTCCATAATTTTAGGGCCAATAGTTCCATAACCATAGAAGACTATACAAACAACAAGGGTGCAGCCCCCATAGTAGTTACTAGGACAGGCACGAATACTGCAAAGCAACTTACAGTTTCTACATATAATAAACGTAACGTAATATCTCCCAATAGCTACGCAAAATAACGATAATCTTAACAAAATAGAACGACTAATAAAAGCACAAAATAACACGAATTTGATAATATTTTTTTCAAGACGAATACGAACATTACGAAAATAAACGAGCAAGTCGAAATAAACATAAATATGATAAACAGATTTAGAGAAATAGAAAACCATATACAAGGAGAAGTACAAAGTTTAGCACTAGGAATAAATAAAGCAAGAGTCAGATTAGATGAAATAGAAATGACCTTGTTACTGAACAGAACTTACACGCAATTGAATACGTGATCCGAAACTTATAGCAACACATCGACGAAATAATCGACTCAATATCATTAGCCAAACAAGGCTACATATCACATAATATCCTAACAAAGGAGGAAAGTAACTTTGAAAGCAACTTAGAACATGAACTACCATGTACGCATATGATGCGCGTACATATTTTGGTCCTTCGAACCGGGATTGCTGCAGCACAACTTATTAAATTAAGCCGATAATTCGCCATTTTGACAGATTTTCTTCAAGATGCGCAAATAATCTGTAACGAAAATTTCGTACAATAGATGTTAAGTTTATCAGCCTACGAGTGGAAATTGAAAAGAAAAGTAGCTGCTGCAAAATGGAATGAAAATTAATCGATTGATGTTGTCGCCATTTTGCAGAATTCTATCATAATGCGCAAACAGTGTGTACCGAAAAATTTCGTACCTGCATAATTGACTATTAATTTTTAAATGTGATCTAATTAAATCTAAATTATTTGAATACGTTAAACATTATTGTGGTAAAATAGTAGACAAAAGTGTGTTTACCTATTTTATTTAATTTGATTAATTTTATCAGTTGATTTAATCAGTGAAACAAATATAATTTATTCAAAAACCCCGTGGCATTTTGGTTGAATATTGTAAATGAAGCCGCCATTTTCTAACCTTTAAAGCACATTTATGTTCATTTTCGAATAAACAATTTGAGAATATCTATATTATATAAAATACAAGAATGTTCAACATTTTCTTAAGCTATAAATTTCCATTTCATATATCAATTATAAGCATAGTTCAATAGCTCATGTGTTAGAGTGATACGCTATTCAGTTAAAGGTTTCGAGTTCGATTCCCGATAACTTCCTCTTTTTTTTTTTCAATTTAATGTAATTATTTTTTGTCTCCGATTTCTCCGATCAGAAGAGGGGCGTTCTCTCACTACAATGGCTCGCCTGAAACCACACACTACAATGGCTTGCCTGTTTGAAATTACTTTTTTTTTTTCCGCTGGCGCTACATCCCATAGAGGGATTTGGCCGCTTCATTTGAAGTTTCGTAATCATTTTTTTTAACGGATAATGAGTGATTAATTCATTGATACAACATTAAAACCAGCCGTGATTTTTTCATCACCCCCGCCGGGAATCGAACCCGGGACCTCCGGAGCTTAAAGCAAGCATGCTAACCACTGTGCCACCGGGGCGTTTGAAATTACTTGGTATTTATTTAATTTTCATTGTTATATTATTTCAAACATAGCATGCTATAAAGTTTATGACAGAAAAAAATAATTTATTTCAGAAAAATTTTCATAGCTTACTACAACTCATAATATAAAAGTTTTTAAATAATTTGTTGTAGTATTCGCATACATTTAGGCGCAATATAAACGCGTACCATGTATTTTATTGTGTAATTACTGTAATAACTATAAAGCGGAATGTTTAATTTAAAGTAAAATATTTGGTTACTAGGGGACCCCTGTGCAATTGCACAATTTTATTATTTATGTGAAACATTTTTGCCATAATAAATACAAACAACTCCTGCAAAAGGAATACTTCACTACAGGTTGCCTCGACGAAAAAAAGACTTCGAACTCTAATAAAATAGAACACGTTTAATTTTGTTTAGCAAAAATGTTTCACATAAATAATAAAATTGTGCAATTGCACAGGGGTCCCCTAGTTTATTGTAATTTCGGAAATTTCAAGTAAACAATGAAACTTGATTGTATAATTTCGTGAATCAGTGAATAAAGTTAACTATTATAATAAAATAAACGTGTTATCCAACCTAACTAACGCTAACAAAATTTTAATCAATTTGTGCTTCATCGTGATCAGAGTACAAATTATTTTACCGAAATGGCGGAAAACTCATTCAAAAACGTGGTCGTATACTCGGTTCTATGACTAAAATGATCACATATATTACATCAGCTGCGATCGATAATGACCCACTTGAGAAACTCGAAGTCAAGTTGGAGAAGCTTGATGATTTTTGGAAGCAGTTTGATGAGCTGGAAGACAAACTAGCCTGCACACCTAATTATGAACCCAAATTTGATAAATTCGAAGATGACTATTTCAATTGCAAAGCTGAACTATTAAAACATCTAAAGAAGAAAAGATCAACAATCGCCAATACTACAGGGTCATCGGCGAGTGGTACGGAACCAATTTTATCGAACACGAAAACGGCATTAGACCTAT
Source organism: Tipula helvola (assembly GCA_963556165.1). Taxonomy (NCBI): domain Eukaryota; kingdom Metazoa; phylum Arthropoda; class Insecta; order Diptera; family Tipulidae; genus Tipula; species Tipula helvola. The sequence continues at coordinate 348,492,219 of OY744481.1, read as the reverse complement.
TGTTCGATCAACAACGAACTTTTTTTGAAAATATTTCGGATCGTACAGCAAACTTCTCAGTAAGTCATCATGCAGATATTTCAACACTACCGAAGCTTCATATAGAACCATTTCACGGAGATTACAGCAAGTGGCCATCGTTTTCAGATTCATTCAAAACCGGAGTAGACAGTAATGGTAATATTTCCGATGCGCACAAATTACAGCTACTTAAGGGTTACCTTCGTGATGATGCTGCTGCCTTACTACGTCACATACAAACCAAAGCCAACAGTTATAGTGAGGCTTTTTTTTTTTTTTTTTTTTTTTTTTTTTTTTTTTTTTTTTTTTTTTTTGCTTTTCAATTTATTTATTGAATTTATTTATTGACTTATTAATTTACAAATATTTTGGTACACCGTATTTTGAGCATAAGAGCTCATTCACAATATAGTGTACCAAAATGGTGGATAATCTAATATGTAATTAAAAAAACGGCTTGTTGGTTGATGGTCAGTTGGTTAATCAATGTTGGTTAGCGCCAATTCCGGAACATCACTTGAATCATCATCTTGAATCACTTGAATCTCCGAATTAATCTGATTTTTGGATAATTCCTCTTGATTCCGTCATTTTGCGTTGCACACAATTAGCTCGTAAATTTTACATAGGATTTAGGAATAATTTATTTTAATTTTATTTTATTTTTTAAAGCAGCTTGGAAGAAACTAGAAGACAGATATTCAAAAAAGAGAACAATTTTAAATCAAATGTTAGCAACTTTTGTCAACCAACCAAGTGCGATTAACGGATCTGTTAAATCGCTCAGAGCATTAAGTGATACTACCGATTCAGTGGTTAGAAGCATACGTGCTTTGGGCACAGAAGCTGAAAGTCGAGACGTATTGATGATATATCTTATGCTAACTAAAGTCGATGAAGCCACACAAGAGTCTTGGGCCAGAGAAGTCAATGGAGAAGATTTTTCAGTATTACAGCAATTCCTGGATTTCATCAATAAACGGTGTGATGCAAAAGAAGGTTGCGTTTTATTAGAACCTACAGCTCAAGAAACTCAATCTAAGCGCACCACTCGGTCCAATTCGAATGTTAAAGGCTTTCAATTAATAAACCAAATTGGCTGCCAATGCTGTGGAGATAAACATAGTCTAGCAAGGTGCCTAAAGTTTAAAAACATGACGATTTTTAAAACAAGAAGGTTAGCCAGGTCTGCAAAGGTGTGTTATAATTGTTTGCACAGCGATCACAACGTGCAAGGATGTTCAATTGCGGAATGCTGCAAAACATGTAATAAACGACACCATACTTTATTGCACTGGGGTGAATACAATAAAGAAGGCAACAGTCTTGTAAATAATGCTGAATCATCATCATCAGTCAGTGAGAAAACAAAACTAATAGCTAATCCAGCCAATATCGTTGAAGAAAATTCAGTTTCAGAAAGCACGGCAGTATTAATAGAACCTCAACGTTCAATTTTAAGCGCCAATATTCAGGTCAATCGTAGTGTCCTCTTGCCCACTGCACAGGTTCTTCTAATGAATAGGAATGGACAAACTGTCACCGTGCGTGCATTGCTGGACTCGGGATCGCAATCTTCATTAGTAACAGAGTCGCTTGTCCAAACACTCAACCTCAACAGGAAATTTTCCAAGTGTACAATCACTGGTTTAGCTGATGTTGCAGCAACGGTGACAAGAGGTCGAACGAATATCAAAATTATAGCTAGAGATGATCCATTTGAAGTGCTAAATGTGAATGTACTAATTGTAGGCAGAATAGCAACATCGATTCCTACTCATCCAGTTCCAATTGACAATTTAAGTCAAATTCTTAAAATGTATAACCTGGCTGATCCAAAGTTTTCAGTACCAGCAAATATTGACGTCCTGCTAGGTGCTGACGTTTTCTTCGAATGCTTGAGGCTGGAAAGGAAATCGATTTCAGGAGATATCACACTTCAATCATCAATATTTGGATGGCTTGTTACTGGTACTACTCAAAACCAAAGCAGTCTAAGATCCTACTCGATCAGGGTTACTGAGGAAGAATCTATATGGAACGCCTTGAAAAAATTCTGGGAGTTGGAGGAACCACCTTCTCAATGTCGAATGCCGAAATCAAAGTATGAATTATTTTATGAAAATTCTGTAAATCGTCATGTTAATGGGCGATATATACCCTGAGAAACTAATTGGAGACTCATATACAGCAGCACTGAAACGCTTAAATGCAATGGAACGACGATTCCAGAAAAATCAAAACTTCAAGGCGGAATACCACAAGTTCATGGAGGAATACTTACAATTGGGACATATGACCACAATTAATGATCAAGAAAAGCAGGTTAAAAGTAATTGATTGCTTTTACCTACCACATCATGGAGTAATTAAAAATAACAGCTCCACAACTAAGCTTAGGGTCGTTTTTGACGGCTCTTGTAAATCCTCCACTGGCATATCAATAAATGACATTTTAGAAGTCGGTCCAGCCCTTCAAAACGATCTGAATGATGTAATTACACGGTTTCGACAGCACAAGGTAGGCTTTTCTGGTGACATTGAAAAGGTGTACCGCCAGGTTTTAGTCAACGCAGAGGATAGGCATATGCAGAGAATTTTGTAGCGAACGAATCCAAATGAGCCACCGACTCACTATGAGCTCTGCACAGTAACATATGGTATGAGCCTAGCCGCGTTCCTAGCAGTTAAAACTCTACTAAAACTAACTAGTGATTATAAGAATGAATTCCCGATTGCATATAAATCAATACGTGATTAATTTTATGTTGATGACTTGCTTTGTGGTGGAGAAATAATAGAGGATGTCCGACAATTATTGAACGACAACATCAATGTACTCAAAGCTGGTGGATTTCATCTACGAAAATTAAAATTCAATTATGTGGAACTACTCAGCCACATATCAGAAGACGACTGCGAATTATTGTTATTATTCCAATTCTCGCTCTACAATGGTACTCAAATATTGATGAATTTGGATACAACTTTGAAGAACCACCGCATGGTTCATTAACAAAACGCAAACTGCTGTCATATGTCACAAAATTATTTGATCCACTTGGCTGAATATCACCAATCATCGTACGATTTAAAATGCTATTTCAAAAAATGTGACTTTGCACTAAAGACTGGGATGAAGTGGTAACTAATGAGCTATTACACTATTGGACACTAATTAAACAAGACATCGCCGCTGTGCAAAATATTCGAATCCCACGATATATACAATTAAGTTTGACGGTCAAATCTGTAGAAGTTCATGGTTTCTGCGATGCTTCAGAGAAGGCTTACGGTGCAGTGGTATATTTGCACATATTAGTATACATAAATATGATAATCGCTAAATCTAAGATTGCACCATTAAAACAAGTGTCGTTACCAAAACTCGAACTTTGTGGTGCCGAACTTTTATCCCGATTAATCCTATACGTGAATCAAATTATTCAAGTTAAAGTCAGTGATATTAATGCTTGGTGTGACTCCAAGATAGTATTGGCATGGTTAAGAGGTAATCCAAGAGAATGGAAGGCGTTCGTCGTTAACCCCACATCTCAAATAATTGATCGTGTACCGCTACAATATTGGAATCATGTTAGAGGCTGCGACAATCCTGCCGATTTAATTTCCCGACGCTCAAGTGCTGATGATTTGGTGAACAACACATTATGGTGGAAGGGTCCTTCCTGGTTAATGCTGCAGAGAAATTGGCACGACGCAAATGACATTTTTCAAACAACTGAAGAGGCTCGTGCTCAACCACAGGTTTTATCGTTTAACTTGGCAACATCGAATGAAAATGATACGTTGATTTTCATCTTCAAATACTTCTCATCATTCGAGAGAGCAAAGCGGGCAATAGTCAGATGTCTCAGCTGGAGATATAAGAAACGAAACATACACTCGTTTGAATTATATTTGAGAGCCGAAAGCATATGTTTGCGTTATGTACAATTCACAGTATTTGGAAACGAGATTCGTAGAATGCAGTTCAGAAAACCAATAAATGAGAATAGCAAACTGCTTATGCTTTCACCATTCCTTGATAAAGACGGATACCTGCGTGAAGGCGGCAGATTAAACAATTCAAGCATTCTCCCAAATCATCATCAGATTGGATATTTAATTGCTAGGGATTTACATGAAGCAAATTTACATGCAGGTCCGACATTACTGACCAGTTTGATTAGGCAGAGGTTTTGGATATTGGGCGTCACAAACATTGTTCGTCAAATATATTACAAGTGCATGGTTTGTGCCTGATACTGTGCCAAACCAATAAATCAACCAATGGGTAATCTTCCTGCCGCCCGTGTAACATCTTCGCGTGTATTCTTCCGAGTTGGTATCGATTATGCTGGCCCAATACAGCTTAAATTGCGAAATGGTAGAGGGCGGCAACAATTGACTAAGGGTTACATAGCACTTTTTATATGTCTAGCAACTAAAGCTGTACATATCGAAGTGGTTAGCAAACTTTCGACGAATGCATACATCCAGGCATTAAAGAGGTTTTGTTCCAGGAGAGGTTTGCCTGCGGAGATTCACTCAGATAATGGGAGTAATTTCATAGGCGCAAAAAATTATTTTACTGACATTTTCTCTTTCATTGAAGCTAATAGTGATAAAATTGCCAACGCCCAGTTCTTGTTGCAGCACAAAATAAAATTCAATATTATTCCACCACGCGCCCCCAATTTCGGAGGAATTTGGGAGGCCAACATTAAAGCCATTAAATTTCATTTGAAGAGAGCAGTAAATGCACCATTTACTTTTGCGGACATGTACACCATCATTACTCAAATTGAGGCACTATTAAACAACAGGCCACTATGCCCACTGCATGAAGATCCAACGGCAATTGACGTGTTGACACCGGGTCATTTCTTAATTGGCCAACCATTAGTCCAGTTACCACATCCAAGCTTGTTGGAGATAAGGGAATCCCGGCTTTAAAAATGGCAAAATTTACAACAACGGGTACAAATGTTTTGGCGCCGTTGTATAACCAATTGTTACAAAGGTCCAAATGGAAAAACAAGGAGACTACCATAAAAATCAACGAGCTAGTTCTTATCAAAGATGAAAATTTGCCGCCGTCTATGTGGTTGCTAGGTCGAATTAAGAAGGTTTATTACGGGGATGACGGCTTAATCAGAGTCGTAACCGTCAAAACAAAAAAATGTAGAATTGAAACGAGCAGTCAACAAAATATGCAAACTACCATTACATGATGGAGATGAAGACAAAGCCGAACTACCACTATCACCATCACCATCTAATTCATAAAATTTAATTTGTAACTATTTATTGTAAGATTTAGATTCCTAAATGGAGGGGAATATGAACATGCCTTGAAACATTCATATGAACCTACCTTGAAACATTCATGAACTTGCCTTGAAACAAGTAGTTATCTCTTACTGTTTTCCAGTTACACAAAAATAAAAAACCGGGGCGAAACCGGGGCAAAACCGGATTAGTTTTTTGACGTTTCAACTGGAACAGCAAAAAATGCGGTTTCCGTAATTTTTTGTTTTTTGCATGTGTATACAAATTATTTTAACAATTCTACGTTAATTTTGCAATGAAAGATTTTTTTCGTGTTAATTTAGTTAATTATAATTAGTTTTTATTTAAATGACGTTTAAAATGTAATTGTGTTAGTAATCGCAACGAAAAATTTTACCGGGCGACGAATGACAGCTGCTATCGCCCCGGTTTCGCCCGGGTTTTTTTTTTGTATAACTGGAAAACAGTATCTGTTGTCAATATTGGCGCTTCACGCAATTTAGAGGTTTTTTGTTTCATTCTTTTTTATTTCGTATAGTAAAATAAATTGGGAACGACAGTAGAAAAAATAGAATATTCGCATCAAATCATTCTGGAAGTTAACATTAAAAATTATAAAAGAAATATGTTATTTTAATCTGTTTTAAAACCAAAAAAATTAAATTGTAATAAAAAGTTATTTTTGTTTTTCATCTACTTTTTTTATGTTCTACCATGTACGCATATGATGCGCGTAAAAGTTTTGCTTAAACTAACCCTCCGATTCTGACGTTAAGACTCCTAAGACTGTCTTAGCTAAAATACTTTTTGGGAAGACTTTTTTTAAGACTACAGATTATATTGGTATTCTGATCGCAGCAGTCTTAATTTTTTGGTTGCAAATTCTCCAAAACGTTTGTAGATCTGTTAAACCCTAATATTTTCCTTATTTTCATTAGTTTTTCAGCTTTAATTTATATTTTGAGATATTTTCACTATTGGAAAATAAATAAACAAACATATTTAAATACTTTTATGTCGCCACATACAATTTATGATGACACTTTGTTGTAAAAGCGTCATCATTTTGCTACAAGAGAAATGTCAAATTAAGACCATTAAGACCATCAAAATTGTTGGTCTTACATAAGACTATTTTGTAAGACTAATAACAGCTAAGATTACTTGTAGAATACGAAATGGGTTTTAACTAACACAAAAGTCTTAACTAACAGAAAAAGTCTTACCTAAGACTACTTTTTGATCAGTGACTGGGCGTTAGAATCGGGGGTAGCCCCACAAAAAACAATCATGATAAATAGAGAAACGAATAATTTAACCATTGCTGACACACTCCAAAAATCTAAGCCATGTATAAAATAAATAAAATATAAAACAGCCAATAAAGCAAAACATCGAAACAAAAACTGTATAATTAACACAAAAATCAACAATTCAACAAAACTAGCAAGATAAATATAACGCATAAATCACCACTAGGAATGTAAATTCTACTATAACACATAAATCTTGCTATTTTGGAAGCGGAGAGGGATACCAAACATATCTTCTTTCGCCAGAACATTTTCTTCTTGTTCGATTGTCAATTCAAAGAATTTCAAAAAAAATCTAAACTTATGTTTTGAATTTCAAATGCTTTACATTTTTATTTTTTTTTGTATTATTTATGTTTAGAAATATTCGTTGAATCATATTTTACTCGTTTATTATGCACAAACAGAAAGAAATATTTAAGCATACACAAAAAGTTTTCTTCACATGGTCTTTAAACCGATACATATCTCTATATATATATACATACTCGAGTATTTGTATGTTGCTCGAACAATAGCCAAAAGGACAAAAATAAATATCTCTATGTCTATATACTCGTACATACAATATACGAGTAAATGTAAGTCCGAATATTTGTACAATTCTCTGGAAAAATAAACAATTCTGTTTTTTTAGTCTTATTTATTCCGAATCCGAATGAAAATGACCAAAACAAATAAATAAAATATTATCGTTTTATGTAAATTTCCATTCAATTTTTCTTTGTTCTAAAATGTATGAAAAGAGAGAAAACTTTCCACAAAAAAAAAAAAAAAAAAAATCACAAAAGGAACACAAAACCATAATCTCTGTATATACATAAGTATGACGACGTATTGTAGTTTTCCTCAGCTTTTCTTTTCTATGGTTTCTTTTTTCCTATACTGTGCTTTCCCAAGCCCAAAAATATAACTATTTAAATATATACTCAACATAAAAAAAAAATATAAATAACAGATCATTGATGACCATAATAAAAAAAAAATGAATAATTTTCCGGGTTTTCGTCGAAAAATTCGTATACATAAGATACGAAAAATGTTAACAATGACGTACAAGAGAAGCACATAAATCTTGCTGCTGATTTTTAGTTGTTGTGTATGAACCCCTACTCTTATATAAATTTTCCTTATTTTTTTTCTTTCATTGTAAGATTTCCGTATTGTGATTCTTACAATTGACCTTCAAAGAAATCAATCTAAAGATAATTTATGGTCAAAAAATGGGATATTGAATATTTTGGAGTTAAATATGGTTTTTAATTTATGAACTTGATCTTTTCTGGGTACGTGACCTGTTGCGAACTTAACTTTAGAGATGGATGAATAAAAATTGGAAAAAAGTTATTTAAAATTAAGGAGGAACGGATTAATAAAATAAAAAAATAAATTATTAATTTTTAATCCACAAAGAACTAAAAGCTAAACAATCATAAAGGAAGCTGCTAAAACATGATAAAGGTTCGATTTCCTCACAATGCACATAAATTGAACGCTAATGCGAATAATCCAAGAACAACGACTACTGCTCATAAAAACGATGCAGTGTAAGTGTAGTAAAAAAATATTTTTTTCGATTGACAAGGGGGGGGCCTTGACGTAAACAAATATTTTTTTCGATTGACAAGGGGGGGGGGCCTTGACGTAAAAAAAGATTTTTTTCGATTGACAAGGGGGGGGGGCCTTGACGTAAAAAAAGATTTTTTTCGATTGACAAGGGGGGGGCCTTGACCTTAAAAAAATATTTTTTTCGATTGACAAGGGGGGGCCTTGACCTAAAAAAATATTTTTTTCGATTGACAAGGGGGGGGCCTTGACGTAAAAAAATATTTTTTTCGATTGACAAGGGGAGGCCTTGACCTAAAAAAATATTTTTTTCGATTGACAAGGGGGGGCCTTGACCTAAAAAAATATTTTTTTCGATTGACAAGAGGGGGGCCTTGACGTACAAACATATTTTTTTCGATTGACAAGGGGGGGGGGGGCCTTGACTAAAAAAAATATTTTTTTCGATTGACAAGGGGGGGGCCTTGACCTAAAAAAATATTTTTTTCGATTGACAAGGGGGGCCTTGACGTAAAAAAATATTTTTTTCGATTGACAAGGGGGGGGGCCTTGACCTAAAAAAATATTTTTTTCGATTGACAAGGGGGGGGCCTTGACGTAAAAAAATATTTTTTTCGATTGACAAGGGGGGGCCTTGACGTAAAAAATTTTTTTTTTCGATTGACAAGGGGGGGCCTTGACGTAAAAAAAATTTTTGACGTAAAAAAATATTTTTTCGATTGACAAGGGGGGGGCCTTGACGTCAAAAAATATTTTTTCTATTGAGAAGGGGGGGGGCCTTGACGTAAAAAAATATTTTTTTCGATTGACAAGGGTGGGGCCTTGACGTAAAAAAATATTTTTTTCGATTGACAAGGGGGGGGGGGCCTTGACGAAAAAAAAATATTTTTTTCGATTGAAAAGGGTGGGGCCTTGACGTAAAAAAATATTTTTTTCGATTGACAAGGGGGGCCTTGACGTAAAAAAATAATATTTTTATTGACAAGGGGGGGGCCTTGACGTAAAAAAATATTTTTTTTATTGACAAGGGGGGGGGCCTTGACGTAAAAAAATAATTTTTTTATTGACAAGGGGGGGGCCTTGACGTAAAAAAACAATCTTTTTATTGACAAGGGGGGACCTTTACGTAAAAAAATATTTGTTTCGATTGACAAGGGGGGGGGGCCTTGACGTAAAAAAATATTTTTTCGATTGACAAGGGGGGGTCTTGACCTAAAAAAATATTTTTTTCGATTGACAAGGGGGGGCCTTGACGTAAAAAAATATTTTTTCGATTGACAAGGGGGGGACTTGACCTAAAAATATATTTTTTTCGATTGACAAGGGGGGGGAGGCCTTGACGTAAAAAAATATTTTTTTCGATTGACAAGTGGGGGGCCTTGACCTAACAAAATATTTTTTTCGATTGACAAGGGGGGGGCCTTGACGTAAAAAAATATTTTTTTCGATTGACAAGGGGGGGGCCTTGACGTAAAAAATATTTTTTTCGATTGACAAGGGTGGCCTTGACGTAAAAAAATATTTTTTTCGATTGACAAGGGGGGGCCTTGACCTAAAAAATTATTTTTTTCGATTGACAAGGGGGGGCCTTGACGTAAAAAAATATTTTTTTCGATTGACAAGGGGAGGGCCTTGACGTAAAAAAATTTTTTTTTTCGATTGACAAGGGGGGCCTTGACCTAAAAAAATATTTTTTCGATTGACAAGGGGGGGGGGCCTTGACCTAAAAAAATATTTTTTTCGATTGACAAGGGGGGGGCCTTGACGTAAAAAAATATTTTTTCGATTGACAAGGGGGGGGGCGTTGACCTAAAAAAATATTTTTTTCGTTTGACAAGGGGGGGGCCTTGACGTAAAAAAATATTTTTTTCGATTGACAAGGGGGGCCTTGACCTAAAAAAATATTTTTTCGATTGACAAGGGGGGGGGGCCTTGACCTAAAAAAATATTTTTTTCGATTGACAAGGGGGGGGCCTTGACGTAAAAAAATATTTTTTTCGATTGACAAGGGGGGGGCCTTGACGTAAAAAAATATTTTTTTCGATTGACAAGGGGGGCCTTGACGTAAAAAAATATTTTTTTCGATTGACAAGGGGGGGGGCCTTGACCTAAAAACAATTTTTTTTCGATTGACAAGGGTGGGCCTTGACGTACAAAAATATTTTTTTCGATTGACAAGGAGGGGGCCTTGACGTAAAAAAATATTTTTTTCGATTGACAAGGGGGGCCTTGACGTAAAAAAAATATTTTTTCGATTGACAAGGGGGGGCCCTTGACGTAAAAAAATATTTTTTTCGATTGACAAGGGGGGGCCTTGACGTAAAAAAATATTTTTTTCGATTGACAAGGGGGGCCTTGACGTAAAAAAATATTTTTTTCTATTGACAAGGGGGGGGCCTTGACGTAAAAAAATATTTTTTTCGATTGACAAGGGGGTGGGCCTTGACCTAAAAACAATTTTTTTTCGATTGACAAGGTTGGGCCTTGACGTACAAAAATATTTTTTTCGATTGACAAGGAGGGGGCCTTGACGTAAAAAAATATTTTTTTCGATTGACAAGGGGGGGCGTTGACGTAAAAAAATATTTTTTTCGATTGACAAGGGGGGGGCCTTGACGTAAAAAAATATTTTTTTCGATTGACAAGGGGGGCCTTGACGTAAAAAAATATTTTTTCGATTGACAAGGGGGGGGCCTTGACGTAAAAAAATATTTTTTTCGATTTACAAGGGGGTGGGCCTTGACCTAAAAACAATTTTTTTTCGATTGACAAGGTTGGGCCTTGACGTACAAAAATATTTTTTTCGATTGACAAGGAGGGGCCTTGACGTAAAAAAATATTTTTTTCGATTGACAAGGGGGGCCTTGACGTAAAAAAAATATTTTTTCGATTGACAAGGGGGGGGCCTTGACGTAAAAAAATATTTTTTTCGATTGACAAGGGGGGGCCTTGACGTAAAAAAATATTTTTTTCGATTGACAAGGGGGGCCTTGACGTAAAAAAAATATTTTTTCGATTGACAAGGGGGGGCCTTGACGTAAAAAAATATTTTTTTCGATTGACAAGGGGGGGCCTTGACGTAAAAAATTTTTTTTTTCAATAGACAAGGGGGGCCTTGACGTAAAAAAATATTTTTTTCGATTGACAAGGGGGGGGGCCTTGACGTAAAAACAATTTTTTTTCGATTGACAAGGGGGGCCTTGACGTAAAAAAATATTTTTTTCGATTGACAAGGAGGGGGCCTTGACGTAAAAAAATATTTTTTTCGATTGACAAGGGGGGCTTTGACGTAAAAAAAATATTTTTTCGATTGACAAGGGGGGGGGCCTTGACGTAAAAAAATATTTTTTTCGATTGACAAGGGGGGGCCTTGACGTAAAAAAATTTTTTTTTTCGATTGACAAGGGGGGGCCTTGACCTAAAAAAATATTTTTTCGATTGACAAGGGGGGGGGGCCTTGACCTAAAAAAATATTTTTTTCGATTGACAAGGGAGTGGGGGCCTTGACGTAAGAAAATATTGTTCTATTGACAAGGAAGGGGCCCCTGATGTAAAAATATTTTTTCTATTGACAAGGGGCGGCCTTGACGTAAAAATGCTTTTTCTATTGACAAGGGGGGGGCCCTTGACGTAAACATTTTTTTCTATTTACAAAGGAGGACCATTGACGTAAAAATATTTTTTCTATTGACAAGGGGGGCCTTGACGTAAACAAATATTTTTTTCGATTGACAAGGGAGGGGCCTTGACCTAAAAAAATATTTTTTTCGATTGACAAGGAGGGGGCCTTGACGTACGAATATTTTTTCTATTGACAAGGGGGGGGGCCTTACGTAAATTTTTTTTTTTTGATTGACAAGGGGGGCCTTGACGTAAAAAAATATTTTTTTCGATTGACAAGGGGGGGCCTTGACGTTAAAAAATATTTTTGTCGATTGACAAGGGGGGCCTTGACGTAAAAAAATATTTATTTCAATTGACAAGGGGGGCCCTGACGTAAAAAAATATTTTTTTCTATTGACAAGGGGGGGCCTTGACGTAAAAAAATATTTTTTTCGATTGACAAGGGGGGGCCTTGACGTAAAAAAATATTTTTTCGATTGACAAGGGGGGGCCTTGATGTAAAAAAAAATATTTTTTCTACTGACATGGGGAGGGGGCCTTGAGGTAAAAATATTTTTCTATTGACAAGGGGGGGGCCTTAACGTAAAAATAATTTTTCTATTGACAAGGGGGGCCTTGACGTAAAAATACTTTTTCTATTGACAAGGGGGGGCCTTCACCAAAAATATTTTTTCTATTGTCAAGGGTGGGGGGGAGGGGCTTGACGTAAAAATATTTTTTTTTTGACAAGGGGGGCCCTTGACCTAAAAATATTTTTTCTATTGACAAGGGGGCCTCGAAGTGGCTTATGCAGCAGTGGTATACTTCTATGACAGGGCATCAGATAAAGCAACTTTATTAACATCAAAAACACAGGTATCACCAATAGCAACCAAGCTAACATTGCCAAAGCTAGAGTTATGCGGAGCAAGATTGCTTGCAAATTTAATAAATAGGGTGCAGCAAGACATGCAGTTTGGCCATACAACAACATACTTTTGGACGGATTCAATGATCGGTTAGGGTGGGTGAAAAATAAGCCCCACAAATTTAAAACATTCGTGGCAAATAAAATATCGGAAATCCAGAAATTAAGTTCTCCGTCTCAGTGGTTTTAAATCAACCAACAACCCAGTGGATTGTGCATCCAGAGGTATCGAAGTAACATAATTAATAACACATAATTTATGGTGGAACGGGCCTGAGGTTATCTTTGAGAAAGCAATCCGGCTGACGCCAAAACTCTTCGTAGTGATGTATTTGATATCAAAATCGTAGGCAAGTACGATAAGAGCATAGCGTTGCAAATGATTAGCAGAGTAGATATGAACTCCTTTTTTGGATCCAAACGCTGCTAGCAATGGTTGGTGATCGGTACGTAGCTCGAACTTCCGGCCATATACATAACGATGAAACTTTTTCAGCGCAAACACTAGCGCAAGGACTTCTCGCTGGTTCTGCGCATAGTTCTTTTCGGCCTTGCTAAATGAGGATGTTGCGTACATAATGGGGCGTTCAGAACCATCTTCGAATTTGTGCAGCAGTACCGCCCCCATTCCGTAGCTTGAGCCATCGGCAGCGACAATGATTTCCTTCGTTGGGTCGTAATGCGCCAAAGCGAGATCTGCTGCCAGAACTTCTTTTAATTTGACGAATGATTCCTCGCGGGCCGCTGTCCATTCGTATGTAACGTTATCCCGCAACAATTCGTCAAATGACCCTCGCAAGTCCTTTACTCCTTTAATAAACTTGTCATACCAACTGATGGCTCCCAAAAAAGAACGATGCATTGAGATATCCGTTGGTGCCGGTAACTGCTGAATTACATCGATCTTGGCTTTGTAGGGACACAACCCATTGGCGTCAATCCCTAGTCCTGGATGCGGCCGAGGACAGCGAACAGCTTCTTTCGATGGTCCTGCTACAATAATACCGTCGAGATATGCTGCAACTGTGTGAATTCCTCATAGCATCGTGTCCATTAGCTGTTGGAAAATCCCAGGTGCTGTTTTCACACCGGGCTGCAAGCTACTGACTTGGAAAAGTCCGACGTGCAAATTGATCACCATGAGCTTCTTGGCGTTTTCATCGGCCTCCAACTGGAGGAAGGCATCCGAGAGGTCAATATTACTGAAGACCGTGCAACCTGCGAATTTCGCAAAAATGTCAGCGGGTGTTGGCAGTGGGTACTAGTTCGGCTCAATCGTGGCGTTGAGCCCAGTCGAATAGTCAGCTGTCATGTGGGTACCTCCGTTTTTATTTCTGGCAGCAACAATACGTGCTGCTGATTCGGCATAATCGATCGGTTGATTCACTCCTAAAAACTGTAACCTTTGCAATTCGTCTTGTATTGCTTGTGCGGCTGTGTAAGGTACTGGGCGCTGACGGCAGAAAGTCGGCTTCGCCTCTGGTTTCAGTTTAAGTGACACTTTCATCTTGTTACATAACCCAAGCGTATCCGCGAACACAGCGGGAAGCTTCGCTCCGACCTCTTTTACCAAGGGTAGTGTACCCTCAGCGTGAGCACTATTGCAGACTTACATCGAAAAGCTTTAGCATCCAATCGCTACTAAAAACATTCAAATCTGAGTTTACAACGTAGAACTCTCCGATGGCTTGAAGTTTGTATAAGTCCAGTTTTGCCTGAAAACTACCTTTTATATCCAGCCGATCACCAGATGCGCTGATCGCTTGTTCTTCGCAATGGGTAAAGGCAGGCATTCCCTTGGCTGGATTGCAAAACTCTGCCTACGCTTGCGGTCCTCTCGATGTGCTCGTTTCGCTTTAACGCGAGTCGCTGACTGGCAATATCCGTTTTTGTGTCCGGATGTCTTGCACGTTTGACATTCCTTGTCCTTAAATGGACAATCTCGATGGAAATGGACATCGCCACATAAGAGATATGGATACTTCGCAACCAACTTTGGTTCTGCTGTTTGCTCTGGTTCCATTGTGCCTTGCTATGGATTTCCAGCACTTCTGCCTTGAATGCATCGCGATGAAGAACCATGCTTTTGTCATTTATGAGGTTGCTGAGACGGTCAGCGATGTTCACCAGCTCCTGCGTAATGTCAATTTGTGCTCTATGGCTGTCTGTGTTTCTGTGTATTGAGCATCTAACTTTGATAGTTGCCTTTCCAGTGTGATTGAGTCGAGGCCTTGTACGAACAGTAGAACCTTGAAATCCTCCGCCGAACATGCTGCGATGTCAAATTTTTCACACATCAAGTTGACGCGAGCAGCATACGTTTTGTAGTCTTCGCACTCGCTTTTTGCGATCTTTAGATATTTATATCGTAGCGAAAAAAGCGATTCTTTCCGCCAATAAATGCGCTTCAGCTCTCTGATGGCAACCTCCAGTGTAATTTCCATTGGTTTACGCGGCAAAATTGTGTTTGCAAACTTTTGGTAGTCTTGTGACTCAAGTTTCTGCAGCAGCGACCCCAATTTCGTCTTTTCCATTCCGCCTAATCCAAATAATCAGATTTTATCTCAAAATAATCTTAAGCAATCTCAAATAATCACTAACAATCATTAAGCAATCTTTACGTTGTTTGTAATCGGTGTATGAAATTTGCATTAGTTGTGAACCCCTTCAGCTTACCTATTTAAATATCGATGGAAATTTGATATAATTTAATCTTATTCATATCTAAGAAAATCGATATCTCAAAACTTTCTTCTTTACATAAATCTTGCATTTTCAAAATTTATCTTTTAAACGTATTCAACTGCTGTTGAAAGATTCTCATAAACAATTTATAAACTTAATTGTAGTTGGTGTAGTATATAGCACTATGTTGCACTATATAGCACTATGTTTTCGGAGTTGGCTTTTGAAATGATTTGCAACCAGATTGAAATAAAGGATGGAAGAAAGTGACCGATCGACAAAAACATATCGTTTACGTAAATCTTCCTAAATCATGTAAAATAATACATACAATAAAAAATTCTCAAAAGTTTTAAATGAACTAAAAAATCTACATAACACAAATTTCCCCAGTTGAAATGAATTATATCTGTGACGTAGTAAAATATAGTGAATTTCAAAAGAGATGTAACGCAAACTCATTATTTAAACATTTTCATTACAACCTACCCCAATCAATGAAAATTTGACGATTGTACAATAATCATGAACTAGTCGGCCATGAGGAGAACAGTCATCAACATAATTTTGTTTTTCTTGCGTGCAATACAACCAAAAACATTTGAATCGGTTTATTTCGCTTCGTGAGATTATATTCCCCATTATTTTTGACTTACTCTTTGGTCCTTTTACATTTTCCATTTTCAAAGATGAAAATGTTTATGAACAGCTAACAACAAAAAAAAAAAATTTATAATTTCCATTTAAATTATTCCTTTTCAGTTCTAGTAAAGATTTCGGGACGAAACGTTTTACAAAAAAAAAATTTTTTTTCTTGTTTTCCGGATAAACCTGATTAAAAGGAAAACAATATTTAAACAAAAAAAAACATTTCGCTTTTTATTTTAATTTTTTTTTTCAGCTTTGAAATTATGTATTTTAATAATAAATTTATAAATAAAATATTATGGTTTAATTAACAATTTTAATGTTTTTAGTCGGGAAATAAAAATGGATGTTTTAATAAAATCAGTTTTTTTTTCAAAATTGTATTATAAAATATAAAAATTATTGTTTACATTTATTTGGTGTGAATTTAATAATTTAAAACATTGTAGTGAATTTTAATTTGTATTTTTTTTTTGTGTGTTTGGTGACTAAATAATTAAATAAGTAAAATATATTGATGTGGCTAATTTTTATGAAATAAGTGTTGTTTTGTGTGTATTATAAATAATAATTAAAAATATTAATTAATTATTCATTGTTTTATTTGTGCGCGCGAGATTATGAATTATTAATTCTAAATGTTTTCATGCTTTATAAAATAAAAATTAAATATTTAAAATAATAATAATAATACAGCATATAATAATAAAAGATTAAAAAAAAAAATGTAGGTTTATATAATTTTTGTTGTTTGTATGTGTATAATTTTTAATAAATAATTAATTTGTGTATATAGCTATATTTAGTAAAAAAACAAAATGAAAATTAAATATTTTTCTTATCAAATTGTATGAAATTGCGTTTCATCGTCGTTGCCTTCTTCTTCTACTTCTAGCAATTTTATGTTTTTCTTAGTTAATTATAAATTTTCCTGTGAATTTTAATTAATTTAAATATTGGCATAATAAGGTAATAATAAAAAAATTGGTTAGAATATGATTTATTATGGCTTGATTGTGTGTTATGTAACATTATCCTCAACAAATTTTAATATTTAATCAACTGCGGTAGCGAGGATGAAGGAATATGTATAAATTTGTGTGGTAAACTTTTTTTTGTTTTGTAAGCGGCTTTTTAGAAAACCATACAAAAGTTTAATTCGAGATGGTTTTGGATTATGATTTAGGTTAATGTGATTATTATTGTGTGTGTATATTCATGGTTGTTTATGTAGATGGAGTTGTGCGCAATCATTGTGCGCATTTCTGTTGATTCTGGTTAATATTTTTTTGTTGTATTCATTAATCATACATATCACATTATATTTCTTACCAAAAAAAAAAAAAAAATCGTTTTAATCCTAATGGCTAATAATCAGATTGGTTTCTTTGAAATCTCTACTCTCGTTTCTTTAACAGCGACAACCGACGCAGAACACGGGTTAAAATTTACTAGTTCTTCCGAACGTCACCAGCTGATTAATACATTCACGGTTGATTTCGGTTTGTGAAAATAGCAGCGTAAATTGTTTTGCTTTCGCTAATTATTGTCAATTAGCATTTTGCAACATTTGTTTTGTTTCATCGATAACATTTACAATTAAGTTTTATTGTTATTTGGTTGGAAAGAACTCCAAATTTTAATGATGATAAACAATCGGGTCCCATAATATTCGATGCTTTATACAAAGCCATACATTGATTGGTAAAATTTCAAATTCATTCCACAATTACCCGACGCTTCATAGCCAAACAAAACGGAGAGGACCCAACATTTTAAAAAAAAATTCACTCAAAGTGTAGCTACACAATTTAATGAAAAGTATAAGTGTACACCTAGAAAATGACTTAAACATTTTCAAAATTGTTGTTACATTAGGGCAACTTTTGACAGGACGAGATTTTGAAAGGTTTTTAAGATAAAATGACTTACTAATTTTCTTACTAAAATATTTAGCAAAAATTTTCGCAAAAAATTTCTCGTTGCGATTGGGCAACGAGACAATTTTACTGAGTAACCTTAATAAACATGGTTCAGCAGACTAATTGACTAATAACTAATTTAAAACAAAAATAAAAAGATTTACTACATTTAAAAATATTACATATTTACAAATAACTATAACAAAAATAAAATTAAATTTGGCAGTTACCTACCTGATGAATATTTTGGCCAGAATTCACCACTTAAGGTATTTATATTATAGTATAGGTCAAATAATCGTCAAATAATATTTCTACAAAATTTAATACTGGAATTGGTTAGCCAAAGTATACAAAGTGCGTTCTGTAAGTTGTTACATTAATCCCTTTGTTAATGGGAGAGTCATCAACACTGTGAAACCTGCGTCTCTTTCTATTTGGTATAAAAACAAGTGTTGCTCTAAATTTATCTATTTGATATTTGGCTTGCTGTAGCATAACAATTGTACTGCAGCCACACTCTCCTTTATACTTTATATAGTTAGTATTGGTTAGGTTTCATTCTTTTAAGAAGATACATGTCACGGATGATGCAGAGTATCAACCATCCTTTCATTCGGTCCATATTATAGCATAAAATAATATTTTAATTTATTGTGATTTTCAAAATCTATACGCTTTCACGGTTGGGGACAAAATCCTATAGATCTTTTAATTTGTCAATCTACTAAAACAAATGAATTCCTATATTCAGCACTATCTGTGATACTCGAAACTACAGAATGTCGCATTGCAATGACTATACTGTTGTATGTATAACCGGTCTTCTCTCCCATGTCTTTGTGGACGCTCCTTCAAAATAAGGGAATCCTGAGAGTGTTTGTTGAACTATCGTAAACTTCTAAATTTGAGTTTAATATTTGTCAAGTTTAAATGAAATTTGGTCCTGTAAAGGAATCTTTCTCAAAATTGCTATGTACATCCGCTTATCAACAGTAAATAGATTCGGGTTTGATGGGATTTTTTCGTGAGATGGGATTTTTGCATTCTGTTTCAGTGGAATGAGAAAATAAATCCCGCATACGTACGCGTGAAATTTTCTCGTCATAGAATTTGAAACTGAAATAAAAATATTTGTGCTGGCATTTTCTGTGATATATATGTATATATGCTTGCGTTCCAAACAGCAGTTTTGCATCGATTTGCTATCAGTATTTGTAAATAAACGAAAAACTGTGTATTTTTTGGCGTGTATCAAGAAATATCGATAGTTCATCAATAAAGCTCTAGAACAACTACTAAATAAATTATCTCGCAATTAGAACGAGACTACAAATTTGTGAAATGAAATTATTCAGTGAGAAATCGAAATTCGTCTCATTAAACCGAAATCTACATACATTATGAAAATTTCTTAACTACTTCTGGCTGATCAGTCTTCTGGATCGCAAATAGCAAATATTATATTGGCAGCCTTTGATTTTGTTTATCGCAATTTCCATTTGCGATATTGGAGTATATAATCAAGATGCATGGGAATATAAAAACGATTATTTATATCATCCTGCAATTTGTTCATTATGTTAAACAAGTCGAAAGAAGTGGTTTCGTTACCCTCTAATTCTTTGGTGTTCATATCGAAAACTGACAAAATATTGTTGGTAAACATTAGATACTTTTTATTTCCGGTATTACGTTGTTTGTTAGATCATCTATTTTCAAAAGCATTTTTATTTGTTGCGAGCAGTCGTTTATGCTTAAAAAAAAGCTGCACAAGGTAGTATATATAGTTTAGTAAAATATATTCAATACGGGGATTTAATGAGAGCCACCGAGTCCCGACGAGCTTAATCAATTATCTCCATTGACTTTCTACAAATTCACGGAAGCCCTTTAATGTTTCCCGTCTCTTGGCAGAATTTGAAAAACTGGTATAAATTTTAATAATAACATATTTTCTTATATAAAAACATGTAAGGAATCTAACGCATATTTTACACAGTTGTGAATCATGTGTGCATGACAATTGGTTTTCTGAATGATTTCTGCACTCAGCGATGATATATTCTTCCAGTTTAATTGCAGCTCATCGATACATTTTTCTACTATTTTAAACATTCCATCTGCAGTTTCATCGGCAATCTCGACAAAATCCCAACAAATAATTTTGCAAACCATTCCAATTGAATCGATATAGGAAATAATTTAATATTTTTTTAATTAGAAGCATCCAACTGAATTGAATAAAATAGTTTTTGTTTTTGGACGTTTATTTCGCTTAAAACTTTAGCTACGGCTTTTTTGCCTAACACATTTTCCGCAATTGCTTGGAACTTGGTTCTACCACAACCACACGATAATTTATTTGCAATGCTTGAATCGAAATATATGGTGTTGTCAAGTTTCATCGAGCAATCAAGCGAATTATAGGATTGGTTGTGTTTAATGCAATGATACACTTGAGCTATCTCAGCTAATATTACCTTTGTTTCAATAACCGAACCAGATTTAACAAAAAAGATTTGTTAGTAAAGTACTACCGGTGGTGCTGCTAATTTAATTTTTAAGCGTGCTTACATTTCCCTTCCAAATTGTTGAGACCTTTGGTTAATCATTTGTGTTTTTCTTCCCAGTTTGCATTATAATAAGTTTTTCTTCGTTTTGGGGAAATTACGATACTTTCTGGTGGCTGTAATGATAAAGTATTTGCTGCCTCTTTTCCCTCGTTAATTTTTTTTTTTATTTGTTGCCGTAAAATAATTTTATTTATTTATACAAAAGTCATAAATTTTATAGTAAAACACAAAATACAAAAATCAAAAATAATACAGATTAAATTGCACAGCAAAACTATACAAGACGAAATTACTATAAAAAATATTATATGAATATTTGGAACGAATTATTGAAGAGTGAAGAGTGCGTTCAATGTAATAATGTATGTAGAGTGCATTCATTGTTTTTGTTTGCAATAATCAACATCAACATCTAGATGATACGGCATGAGAGAAAAATATGACGACTTTTTATTTCTATTTAGTTTTTCAAATATGATTTAAACATTTTTGTTAAATGGCCAATCACATAAAACAGGAAATTTTTGCGTAATAAAGGATATTTTGTCATACGGAATGTGGAAAGGACAAATATAAAAAAAGAAGGACTGTCCTTCCCAAAAAAGAACGGTTAGGAACCCTACATAAGATGGTAGAAATACACCTTTATAATGAATTTCTATTCTACCAGTAATCAGTAAGGGGGATCAAAAATGCTGAACTTTTTTCGTACCAAGCTTGAAATGATCAAATACAATAGGCATTTTCGGAAATAGACCAAAGTAACTTCAGAGTAAGTTTTAATTTATATTATGTTGGTAACAAAGTTACTCAAGTTACCTTTCACATACAAAAAAATTAAGGTGGGCCAACACACGACTTTCTTTTACGAACAGCGAATTTTAAGAAACTTTTTTAATGCAAATTTCTTGCAAACTTAATTAAGATTGTTTTTATTTTTTCATGTTTTCTGTAATTTGTATATTTTTGAAATATTTGCAAAATAAATTTTCTGTTTCACGGAATCTGGGAGCTGTAACCCCAAATATTATGTAAGAGATTAATGAAGGTATATCTATTTTGAGGTCCCATGAGTCCGAAAATGTGGGTTTCGAAATGATGTCTGTCCGTCCGTTTTTTTTTATTTTTATTTTTTGGAAACATTTTGTATTAGTAATTTTTGTAAACCTTATACTTTTTAAGATATTTGCAAACCAAATTTTCTGGCCCAAGGGAGTGGCCACTTCCGGTTGACCAATTTGGAGTAAAATTCACTGGGACCTCCAAATTTATCAAAAAAGCTTAAATCTGAAGTTTCAGTTCGATTGGTCAAGCGATCTCGGCTGTAGAGTGGACACAGACTGACAGACGGACAGACGGGCATACTGACAGACGGACACACAGACATCATTCCGAAACCCTCTTTTTCGGACTCAGGTTGAGGTCCCCTGAGTCCGAAAAAGTGGGTATACCAGATAAATCTTCAATAATCTCAAGGTCGACAATTTTCATGATTACTATACTTTATTTTACTTACGTAAAAGAAAGTAAAACGTGTCACAAAGAAAACACAAATAATCTGGCATTATAAAAATTCAGTTAGCGTGGTTTCAATTTATGTTCTAAAAACATATGCCGATACTCCACTATGAATAAGATTGAGCTGAAAGAAGACAAAAAAATCCATTAGAGTGACCAATATAAAGCAATTTTTTTTTATATCAATATTTTATTGGTAAATTTTGACAGCAAAAAAACATAACCAAGAATTATTAAAAAAATGAAGTATTAGTATTAATTCGATTAATTAATTATTACTATCAGATAGCAGAATTATTTTCTTTCGAATATTTTCCTTCATAAAGTAAAAAATTAAAAAAATCTCTACCATAAAATCGCCATACTATTAAAATTATTAGTTTGTACAGGAAATATTTTTCATCTCACACAATATTTATGTAGATGTGTGTCAGTTGACCTGCCATACCTTTTTTGCCTGACACACCTTTTTGTAAGATAAATCTTGACTGAATTCGTTGTGTGTCTCGTTCACACAACCACCGATTTTATTTTTTGACAACGACAAAATTTTATTCGCAATGGAATTGGGGCTTTAATTAATGAGTCAACTTCCATAAACAATTCGAATTTCATAAAAAATTATTTAACTCTGTTGTAATTACTTTAATTCTGGAAATTTCAAAGATATAGGGATCCATACTACATAATTTAACAATTCGTAAATCGCAAGTCGGTAAAAATGATGGAATTGCTTACAGCAAAACTTCTTCGTTGCGCTGAGCGCAACCTCACCGATCCCGCCAGAGAGGCCAGAATCGCACGAATAGATGAAAGAACACTTGCGAACAGGGCCTATGAGGCGCCGGAAGAAATTTTGTATGCAGCAGGCATAGCTAATTAAGGGTAAGTAGATTTTATTTGTGAAAGTTCGTTTGTCAAAACTTTCAACGCGTTTTTCTTAAATTGTTATCGGCGTACACGATAATTTGAAAGCCATACCGATCGGTCTGAAGTTAAGTTTTAATATATTCTTCTTCACAATGGGGGTATGAGGTATCCCCAGTAAAGACCAAAATAAAAAAGATTAGTTAATTTCTTCTCAATTTTTAACGATTTTTCTTACGAAAAAAATGGTATTTTTGAGATCACCAACTTTGGAGGTCCGCAATTTTACAATTTTTTGCTCAGATGTTCCAACTGACAAACTGCTTCCATGTGGCTGCTAAAACTTCTATAAAAAATCATTAAACAAAAATATGCAAGCATTTTTGCTTGTATTATTCAAAGACTTAAAGATAGTATATGTCAGAAAAATTATGGACTCAAAAAATTTTTTTTTATCAGGCCCATAAACATTATTAAAATCTTCGATCCAGAAAGTGTAATATTCCCTTAAATAAAAAATTCGCTGCTTCAATGAAATTAAAACTTGAAAATATTAAAAACCATTTATAGTACAAAGGGTGTTTCTGCAAGGCGTGTTATTTTAAATTATTAAAAAAACAAGTTTTTTTTAAGAAATTCAGCTGCATTTTATTAGACCTAGCCCGACAATTAAAATCTCCATTCCGTTTGCATGAAGCGCCGTCCTGTTGGAAAAAAGATTGTCTATGTATATCTAAAGCATTAACTAAAAAAAAAGACTCGATTAGCATCTCACAATGGGGCAATCACACTATTAACCAAATGCAGACCGAACTTTACGTATTGTCTCCACAATATTTTAACAATTTTTATAATGAACTAGCCGGTAAACTCGATGTTACTCCAGAAAATATACCAACAGATTAACTATAGCGAGTGAAAATTTATGGATAAAAAAGATACTTCAACCGTTTTCTGAATATTTATTACTTATTTAAATCAGTACTTTCCGCTTTCTGATAAACCCCCTCAAGTTTATATCGAAGCTCTGGAAATGAGTCTTCTTGTGTATAGAAGCCGCTGAATAATAAATTGAAGGGCGCTGTTGTGAACACATGCTGATCGGGTTGTACGTCTTACACCGGATTAGCTCACCAGGAGGGGGGCTCGCATTGATCAGCATAAATAACAAAAAAAAAATGTTCAACCTAAAAAAATGGACGTACGGAAAAGAAAAAAAATTCCCATCAAAATCGATTATTGCAGCATCCATTACACACACTTCACAACTCCCCTTATCACAATTAATTAATCCATTATTTTCATTTCAAAATTTATCAGTTATATTATTTATTTATATAAAAAGTAAAAATTAAATTACGGAACCAAATTTAATTTCTTTCCCAATTTAAATTAGCAGTAAATAAAAGAAAATATTTAAACACTTACAATCATTATCCTCCGCAAGGCCTTTCAGAGATCGATGAATGAAGCTGCAAAAAAAATACCGCTAATATGTTCGAAGCACAAAAAAAAAAATAAATTTGCCCGACTTAATTATGTGTATGTACAATACTTAAGAAACGAATTAAAGTAAATGATTTTACTGAAAACAAATTATCCAATTACTTTACTTTATCAACAAAAATTGAGATCACTATTTTCAATATCTCATTTTTAAAAAAATAATGGAGGTGTGGCCAACACACGACTTTCTTTTACGAACAGCGAATTTTAAGAAACTTTTATAATTCAAATTTCTTGCAAACTTTATTAAGATTGTTTTTATTTTTTCATGTTTTCTGTAAATTGTATATTTTTGAAATATTTGTAAAATAAATTTTCTGTTTTACGGAATCTGGGACCTGGAACCCGAAATATTATGTAAGAGATTAATGAAGATATATCTGTTTTGAGGTCCCTTGAGTCCGAAAAAGTGGGTTTCGAAATGATGTCTGTCTGTCAGTCTGTCCGTTTTTCTGCTCGTCTGTTTGTCTGTGTCTTCTCTATAGCCCAGATGGCTTAACCAATCTAACAAAAACTTAAGATTTAAGCTTTACTTATGTAAAAGAAAGTAATAAAAAATAATAAATTTGTAAGAAGTTTGCGTAATTGGTGTCTCAAAATTCCCTGTTCGTAGAAGAAATGTGTTGGCCACACATCAATTTTATTTTTTTTATAAAATTTTTTAATTTTTTTTTTAAATTTTTTTTTTTTTTTAATTTTTAAATTTTTTTTTTTTAATATTTAATTTTATTTTTTTTTATTTTTTTTTACTTTTAGTTTTTGGAAACATTTTGTTTTAGTAGTTTTTTGTAAACCTTATACTTTTTCAGATATTTGCAAAACAAATTTTCTGCCCCACGGGAGTGGCTACTTCCGGTTGACCGATTTGGAGCAAAATTCACTGGGACCTCCCAATTTATCAAAAAAGCTTAAATCTGAAGTTTCAGCTGGATTGGTTAAGCCATCTGGGCTGTAGAGAGGACACAGACTGACAGACGGACAGACGGACAGACGGACAGACGGACAGACGGACAGACGGACAGACGGACAGACAGACTGACAGACAGACATCATTTCGAAACTCACTTTTTCGGACTCAGGGGACCTCAAAACAGATAAATCTTCAATAATCTCAAGGTCGAAAATTTTCATGATTACTATACTTTATTTTACTTACGTAAAAGAAAGTAAAAGTAAGAAAGAATTTCGAGTGCGTTTGTTACATGAAGTTACTTTTTTCATTACTGAAGTTACTTTGATCATTCGTAAATAGATGGGTAACTTTAATGTTTGAAACTTACAATTGCTGCGTTTATACCACAGCTAAATTAGCAATGCTAAACCGAAATGACAACTGTAGCAACGGTATAAATGCGACGTAGTTGCTACGTAGTTAGCTGAGCTACATAGCTACGGTATAAAAATTGCTATATTACTAGAAATGCCAAATTGTTATTTTTGTGTTTTGTTTATATTCACAGATCAAAAGAAATTGGAAATAGGCAGTTGTAGGTATTAAAATTCGAGATACATTTTTATTTTTGATTAATACATTTATAATTATTGTTTAATTTTTGTGTGTGCCAAGTTTACAATAACAAATTAAAATGGAGAAAAAAAACAATTTTTATGTTTTGACATTTGTAGCAACATGCGGTATAAACATAAGCTAAATAATTTTGACAATTCTAGCAGTGCTAATTTAACTGTGGTATAAACGCAGCATATGAAGTTACCTTGGTCTATTTCCGAAAATGCCTTATGTCATTTTCTTCATTTACCTATTGAGTATAGACTCAAGGCATAAAGCCTGGCTGTTTGTTTTTTGAAAAAGGGCTGGTTACTGGTTAGGCTACATTCAGTAAAAATAAAAAAATATAAGTAGATGTTTCTAGATCTTAAATAATAATTAATAGAATACATAAATCTCAATTTTCATAAAAATTTATGTTTCGGTGATTTTTTAGCTAATAAAATTAAAATGAGTCTGCGGGACTCAACCCTTGCTGATTAGGGTAAATATATGATACAAAAAAATTTTTATTGTAGATAAATTTCAATTAACCTGTGTAAGGCGAAAACTGAACTGATTTTATTATAAAGATTTTGGCGTTTGACAATACACAAAATGTCACAATTTAGAAGCTAAGCCTGCTTAAAAAAACATCTCTCTAATTTTTGTGGATCGCCTGTACCTACTAGTTCGTTTGATGCCATATCCTATCCAACAAAAATTGATTAAATAAAAAGATCTGTGAGACATTTTGTCAATTGGCCTCATACATATTCATAGGTATAATGAAGTTACTCCCACTAAAAAAATAATTTATATACAACAAGTCAATTTGGAGAATAAAATTAAATCTTATGATAAGGATAAAACATCTATTTCTGAGAAGAGTGAAATATTTGAATTTTTTTAAAGAATGATCTATAAGTAAATATTTAAACAAATAAATAATTTATATTTTTCCGCTTTAACTCTTTGAGCAGAATAGCCATAATTACTTTCAATGAATCAAACTATTTGATTTTTTTATTTAGTTCAAATATTTATTATGGATATAAGGTGTCCGTTTCCAACAGGGCCTATTCACAGTTAAGCTAATTTTTTGCAAAACGAAAATTTGTTTTTTTGGGGTTGTCATGTAATTTTGGTTTTATTCTTGAAATACGTAAGATTCAAAATAATAACGAAATTTGGCTCGTGGGAAATTTTTAGTTATTTTTCTAAACTAGTTATAAAAACAAAAATAGCGAGTTTTGTAAACAAAGTTTGTTTATAGACCGGTTTTGGAACAGCAATAACTGGTTTTGGATAGTTTATCAACATTAATTTTTAGTTTACATACATTTAGCCTTTATTCATTTCATTTGGCACAATATAATGATACAATATAAATTCAATTATTTGTCGTTTTAAATATTATGACAGTGTAAACAAATTTAAATAAAACAATAAAATAAAATAATTAAACAAAACAAAAAAATTAAATCGATGGCCCAAATGGCAAGATCAGTTAAATTTGCATGCCGTCCTGCTCCGCTACAAATGTAACGATTTCATCTTCGTTTAGTGAAATATCATCAAATTCAATGGAACTATAGCTATCGATAACTTTCTTGTAGTAATGAAATGATTTAATATTTCTCCAATTTGATCCAAAGTGTTTTTTTAATAATCGATCCGCATCTTCAAATTTGGCCTTCTTTACCACTGCTCCCAACGGCACTTCGTTTAGCCTAATATCATTCGGTGACTGAAATCTTTCAAAAATAGATGTTGAGTTACCTTATTCTATATCTTATAATTAGTTTCACCTTGAATTAAAATTCGGTTAGCTTGCGATCGTTTAAAAATTAATTTTTTGCTTGGAGCAAATTTAAAATGCCAGCTACTTAGTGGTTTGCACACCTTATCAGTTTCAGCTTTCCTGTCGTACATACACAATAAAAAACCGTTCCATGATCTTTAAATATATTTATGTACTCTTCAGGTTGTAAAATCGTTTCTTTTCGTTTGATGACTTTCTCAATACGACCAAATACTCTGTTAGGGGGTACAACAAACGAGTGTCCTGGGGTTGGATATATATTATGGTTAATTATTATTATGTTTTGGGGTTGGAGTATTGCTTTGCTTAGCCATTTGGTAATCATACAAATCATGGAACGGTTTTTATTTTGCTCTCCCCATACACCCCAAAAAAGTATAACGGATGTGACAGCTTCTCTAAAGTTTGTTAAGTTCAATTGGTGGTAAATCTTTTGGTCTCTTTACTGCATTCCAAGTGAAGCAAGATTGTGATTGTTGGGACTTTGATGAGCCTTTGCATAATGTAAAATTATACTGATAAAGTTGGCGTGAAAAATAAATAGATTGGTTTATAATAGTTGCTTTCTAATCGACTAACCGCAAGCACCCGCTAGCAAACCGCTAGTAGAAAGGTTTTAGTCTTCGCTCAATGAATTACTCGTAACTGCTCTTGCTATTTTCTCAAGAGCACTTAGAAGCAGTTACGCATATTTTCGCCGCTAGATGATTGGTTGTTGACCCGATTGATGTCATGATGCATATGTCAAAAATTGAAATTTTAATTGACTATACAAGACTTATAAATCTAAATTTTTTAATTAATATTAACTGTGAAGCTGCACACGTTTTGTCTAAAAGTAGAATTATTTATTGATATTTGATTCATACAAATATAAGTGATAAAATATGTGTTTTGTGTGATCGAGCTGTGCTCTATAACTATTAATCCAAATTTGGCTGCAATTGCCACGTTTGGACCTGATTCTATTGTCAAATTTGTTCTAATTGTTCATTTAATCGACACTGTTTCGAGTTTGGTTGTGTTTTTATTCTCACACAAGAGAATAAAGGATCCATTCCATTTAATTCATTCTGAAAATTGGCTCGTTTATTCATATTACAATGAGAAAATTCGACGCACTGAAATAATTAACCCTCTAATGCTTGAATTTTTAATCATTTTTTATCAAAATTTTGACTTCAACTCGTAGCTGTTGAACAAATGTGCATATTACAATAACGAAAACAAAACCGTTATGACGAGAGTACTTTAAAAGAGAATAACTCATGTAAAAACTAAAGAAAGAAATATTCATGATAACGTAAAGTCCGCCTTTAGGCGGAGTTATGCATTAAAGGGTTAAGAATGCTTGAATTCACTTTTTCTCACAAAATTAGGTTTCCTCAACTAATATTGCCGCTCTTAAAGAAACCATCACTGAGAAACGAATCACCAACAATCATGCTATTAGTAAAGAAATTTTATTATAATTACTGAGTTACAAGCTAAAATAATGATACAATGAATGTTTTCATTGTAATTGATCATCAGGTAGCATCGTTAAAATGCCATGAACCCTCTGGACCCACACCGTCCAATCACTCAACCTAACCAAGTACGTGAAGAAGACGTAATTCCCTACTTACCTGAAATTCCTATAGCAGAAGACAACATTATTATCCCCTATATCAAAGGAATACATACCGCCGCCAGTGGTCTTGAAAGTACCTCTCTTATATTTGCTTACGGATTAGATTTATTTGTTACTCGAGTCGCACCGCACCTAAAACGTTTAACTTGTTAAAAAATGATTTCGATTATTTCCTTATTTCAGTAGTATTAATTGCATTAAATTCTCGTCGTATGACGTAAAACGTCGAATGTCTTCTTGAAAAACGCTGAAGCTTGGAAGTAACATAATCGGATTATTGATTTAATTTAAATAAGAAAGATTTTATGTTAAATTGAAAGTAAATAAAATGTAAAAGATAAAAAAGTTGGTTTTTATTTTTAAAATTTTATTATTTTATTAGTTTAATGTCAATTGTAATGTTGAGGTTATGTTTTATTCAAATCATCAATTTTTGAGCTTACCAATCGACCATAGCAAAGACAAACATCTTTTTACTAGCAGTTTGCTAGTGAGTGCTTGCGGTTGGTCGATTGGGAAGCAACTAATATTTCGCTGTCAATTTTTCTGCGCAACTCTTCATAAAATGCTTTCGCTCTTAATTTATGAATAAGCAATTCGACCATTGATTGCATTTACAGAATCGGTTGAATTTTTAATCATTTCCTTAAAATGTAAGTACTTGAAACATACATCAGTTGCCGAAGATGAAAAGCTTAAATTAAATTTAGTGACGAAAATGTTGCGAAATACAAAGTGACTTGCATTCTCCAAATTGTATCGTATATAAAGTTCATTGATGTTTAAATCGCTGGATAGGTACTGCTTAGTTATATTTGAGTTACGACAGTAATGCGATTGTAACGTATTTAAACTGCTAATAAATTTGATGACCGAATCGAACTTGTCTTTGTAAATTTGCGAAAATCGCTTTCCACCACGTTTTTCTTTTGGTAACTCGCTTTTTGTTTGGAAGTTTTGGCATATTATTTGAAGGCGTAATCGAGATATTTTCAAAATTTCTAAAATACATTTTTGGCATACCTTTACTAAGGACTACATACCCTTACTTTTTTGGTCGTTTACCTTCAAGTTTGGGAATAAAATAATTGGTTGAAACTTGTTTTGCAGAAGAACCATTATTATTTCAGGATGTAATAATCTTGTTCCGTTTTTCATTTATTTTTATAGAAGTTATCATGAAACCTTCGCATATCTTGCATTGTAAATCGCTACATTTAAAACTGGACAACGTTGAATATTTACAATTTCTCTCTCTACGTCAATTTTTTTATTGAGATATCTGATTTTAAATACCATCGATATCTCAGCAACCAATGATTGCACAGTAAATTTTGGGGCAGTTTTAAGAACTTGAGTAAATTTCTTCATTCGAGACCCTTTAACGATTATACGAGAAAAACATTTTTTTTCATCCTCAACACTAATTTGAAAAATGTTCAAGAAATGATTTTATATGATTTTTTATTAAATCTACTGTTACTTTACAAATATTGATGAAAAGAAATATTGCCAGGCTTTTACAGCTTAAAGTACCACTAATAGCCATGTACATTTTCAAATTGATCCATCCAACCGTTTTTTCAGAACCGATTCAAGAAAGTTTTACTAAACAATTAAAGGGACAAGTGATCAAAACAATATTTTTCTCGTTAACCCTTAACGATCGATAGGGTTGTTTGTTATGTTTCAAGATTCATAAGTAATAAAAATTTATTCAATAAGATTAAAAAATGCTTATACAATAAATTTTCAAAACTTTTCCGGAACAAACTAGATAATGAATCAAGAATGTTTGAATGAATTCGATACACCAGTCCACCGACGAGCCCGTCGTGAGTTCGGTCGAGAGTATTTAAATTGGACAGAAGAAGAATGGAGAAGAGTCCTGTTCTCTGACGAGTGCAGGATGTGTTTATATAGCACCGATGGACGCGGAAGGGTATACAGAAGACAAGGAGAGCGATATGCACAATGTTGCATCCAAGAACGTGTCTCGTATGGCGGTGGATCATGCAGGTTCTGAGGAGGCATATCACTACTGGCGACGACAGATCTTGTATTCATCACCACAGCCAATACTGGCTGTCGGTCAAGAGGAATGACTTCACAACGGTACATTGAGGAAGTACTCGAGGAGTATGTCGTATCTTTTGCCAGGTTTATTGGCGATGCAGGATAATGCGAGTCCGCATATATCTCAAAATTTGCCATTTTTGAGATGTGTCACTTTTCTCGCAAACCGACGATATATATATTTGTTTGAGTGTTAATAATGGTTCTAAAGCCTATTTATGAATATAAATATAATATTTGTATTTTTCACGTTTCGAATGGATATCCCATTCATGATCATCGGAAGAAAATCAACCAGGAATCTAAAAACAAAATACATAAATTAAAAATCAAAAAAAAAAAATTTGTGGGAACTAATTTTAGCGTTTTTAGATTTGCTTGTAAACATACATAATGCAGATGGCTCGCTTTCTATACTGATTGGTTCCACAAGTTAACCTGGTCTGGTAGATACTTAAATTTTAATTCTCACCCTACCTCTATCTTATAAAAGAAATACTGTTAGGCTGTTATCTAATAAAATCCTCCATTCTCCAACTATCCGTAGTTTTTTTGTCAATCCGATAATTAAATCAACCATTTACAAACATTCAACACACCATAGTTATAACGAGTCAGTAGAAATTAACCCAATAATAAAATGATGGCCAGGTCAAAACCATTGCATCTCCGTACGTTAAGTCGTTACATGAACAACTATGCTATTGTCTTAAAACATTTAATTTCAGGACTATCGGCAGAGCACATAATACCCTGAGTAAGTCAATTTTCTCTGCCAAAAGAGACCCTACACGTTAGAACGATAACACAAATATGGTATATAAAATTATTTGTGAATGCGATTAGTTTTATACTGTCGTATTTTTGATGATATTTTATCATTTATAACGAAACAAGTTTGACGACAGTCATTTTCTAACATATCATATACTAGATGATCCAGTGAATTTCGTAGCGCCTAAAATTGATTTGATTGTAACTCTTTATAAGCGATTATGAATCCCAATCAACTGGCCGAACTGTATACGGTTTGAGTTTCGTTTGGTGATTAAATGAAACTCGTTCGTAATTTAAATTAATTCAATGCCTTTTACATTTAATGCAAAGCTTTGTGATAAGCTATGATGATGACTGAGCCTACTTTCAATTGCAACCAACACCATCGATTGAAAGTAATTCGAAGTGGCTATATGAATGCTAATTGCCGAAATACAATTTTCATAGATGGTGTTAAGTGCATTCCTATAAAAAATTCCCATACAAAACGCAAATTTCGATTTTATGATTTTTTTCGATTTTCCGGCTCTTCCTCTGCGTTTTTCCGAATTTTCTTTCATCTTAAATCACCCCAGTATTGAGACGAATAAAACAAAAGAGAATTGAAGAATGCAAACTTTGATTTTCCAGTTTTCCCTTTGGGTGTTTCCGAACTTTCTTTTTTCTTAAACCACCCCATGGTATTGAGACGAACAAAACAAAAAACAATCATCCAAATCGGTCGAGCCGTTCTCGAGTTTTTGCAAAAAAAATTTCCAAACACGAAAATTTCGATTTTACGATTTTTTCGATTTTCCGATTTTTCTTTGGGTTTTTCCGAATTTTATTTTTTCCTAAACACTCCAGTATTGAGACGAACAAAATAAAAAAAGATTCATCCAGTTTTTGCGAGAACATTCCCATACAAAATGCAAATTTCGATTTTACGATTTTTTTCGATTTTCCGGCTTTTCCTTTGGGTTATCCGATTTTTTTCCCTAAGCCACTCTAGTATTGAGGCGAATAAAATAAAAAACGGATCGTCCAAATCGGTCGAGCTGTTCTGGAGTTTTTGCCAGACTAACACACGGCAATTGATTTTTATGTATATATAGAAGATTGGATCTGCACTACAATTTTCATTAATATCGCATTAATGTGTAGCTCATTTAAAAGCGTTGAGCTCTTTATACGTTTATAAGAATTTCATTTTTAATCGCATCACACAGAGCTTGCTTGTAATTTTCTAAATTTCTTAATAAAGATTCATTTTATAAAACCCTTGATTCTGTATTTGGTCGATTGACTAAACAAAATCTGCCAAAATGTGTACTGCTGAAAAAACAAACAAATCCTAAGAGCTGATTATCAGCTAAGTTATAGTGCGATATTGATGTCAGCGTCCCATAAACCTTTCTAACACCGTTTATTGAAATACCTTCGTTCTTTAAAATTTTTAATTCGTCAATAAAAGGTCTATGAAACGCGTCATATGACAATGATTATTTAATGTCAACTGTTTTAAACAAAGCAACTAAAATATTTAGATTTGAAAAATTTTTTGTAGGTAAATTTCTAATATTATGATAAATGGCACCAAGTTTATGATCTTTCGTTTGCTTGCTAAAGGGTTGTACAGTTCAAGATCATATAGATTTGTATAGTTTCAATGTTTCAGGATGGTTTAGATATAAATTATTACCACATCAATATTTTTGATTGTAATCATTTTACCAATCGGGATCATTTTTGAAATATGACTCGTAAAATTATGAATTTTGAAATGGTATATTTTTTCCTAAAAGTCTAAACATTGCTAAAATAATCAAAGAGGTAAAAACATATTTCCGCTTGCATTTAAACAACGGATACATGTTTTTGATGTGTTATATTGGTATGCTGCCTAAAAATTGTTGGCAAGTATTATAATTGGAAATTAGTTGCAGAGAACGGTGAGGTTGATTGTAGATTGGTTATATTTCACTCAAAGAGTTGATGGGGAAATGCTACAAAACGAAACACATTTTGGCTTTGCGAATTTGCGGCCTCTGTGTATTAGGACACAATGTAATATAAATAATTGTTTACTCGCACACCGCTATGACCGTTTGGTATGAATGGTCCCTTTAAGCGTCAGATTTAAACTTCGAAGAGGGCTAGCATAAGAGTTTCCTAATTCTAATTTTTTTTTTCGTTCCAGTCCGTGGAATAGAGGGTATATTGAAAAATTAATTGTTTCATAAAATATCATTTTAGGTTTTAAAACAATTTGATAAATAAATATAAACTTTTGTAAATTATTAGATATGTAGATCGTTAAAATGTTTTCAATTTAAATATGTTATGATTAATTATAAACTGTTATGCGCAACTGCAATTTATCGGACGTCGATGTTATCGCAACATTGATGAATCGAATGAAACTTTTGAAAAAATTATTAAGGTAAACGTTGCTGCTCATAAATATCTGTTTG
Source organism: Tipula helvola (assembly GCA_963556165.1). Classification (NCBI taxonomy): domain Eukaryota; kingdom Metazoa; phylum Arthropoda; class Insecta; order Diptera; family Tipulidae; genus Tipula; species Tipula helvola. The sequence continues at coordinate 348,457,521 of OY744481.1, read as the reverse complement.
GTTTGCAAATCACCTTAAATGGGGAATTCCTTGGTTTAGAATCAAAATTGTTATGAATAAGTTTTAGGGTGCATACTTTTTGAGAAATTTATTAAAATCATTTTAAGTAGACCACCCGGCATTTATAGGATTTCCAAAAAATAATTTTTGAAAAAATATCACAGCACGGTATATTATATTAAAACATATTTGATATTCCCAGAATTACAACAAATTTATGAAAAGTTTCTTGCTTCATAAAACTCATCTCCCAGCTTACATGCATGTCTTTGCTTCCAATGAATTTTCGCTTTTTTAAAATTCGTTTTAAATCAGCAAACATAATACGTTGTTTTTCAACTCACTATCAAAACACGAATTTTAGAATCATATTCTATCTATTTGGTGTCAATTTATTTTATTTAACTTTTCACTTCGGTTTGTAGACTTTTTAAATTTATTTTCAGAATTTGAATTTTATTTGATGTTTGTGTGTACATACATACTTTTTCACAAAGTTTGAATTTTTCATTGACTTATCTAATTTGTTAAACAGTATTAAGACCGTCATTAGATATGTGTTGGTTGGTTCATATTTTTTAAATAAATTTTCTACAAAATGTTTAATTTATTTGGTACTTGTATTTGGCTCTTTGTCTGATATAATTACTGATTGATTTAACGAAATATTTTTTATAAACCCAACTCAATATTACATACGTTTTCAGGTTTTAATTATCGAACGACAACAAAAACTGTTTTTATTTAAAATAAAAACAGGGATAATCCAATCTGTAAACATACCTACAATACGAGTAAAGTATAACGTGTTAATGATGCAATAAACTTTTTTGTTGTAACAACAATTTTTTTTTTTTAGTTACTGAGCTTTTTACCCTAAACACGTTATATTTTTACAGACAAGAAACGATGGAACAACTATGTATGTACATAAAAAGCGTAAAAAGGTTAAACTATATTTATGTGCATGATAGATATGGGAAAGAAAATCAGTACCTTTGCTCTTATAGTAACATCATGTCTAGTTATTAACCTTTAATATTTTTATAATATACTTTACCCTTTATACACCACAAAATATGTTTATTTTATTTTGGGAAAGTTATAGATTTATTTTAGTAACTCAGTATGGTAAATTGGAGGGTTCAACAGGTTGTGTTACAAAAATTTTAAAACCAAAATTAATAATTAATTTTTTAGTTATAATTATATACACCAGTATAATACTTGTACATACCATCGATTATGGTGTTGTTCACATAAATTTGAGGCGCCAAAAAATAATTTTTAAATTACAATATATTTTATTGAATTGGTTACTAATCAACAAATGACGATATATGCTTGTTGAAAACATTTTTTTTTATTTTTTATTTTTATTTTTTTTTATTTAACAAATATTACAACTGAATACAATTTCATCTAGTAATTTATCTTTCTTCTTCCTTATAAAGGTTATCATTCCTTATGTACCATGGTGCGTTGACCATACTACGCAAGACTTTATTTTGAAAAGTTTGAATTACTTTTACGTTAGTTTTCTTGGTACAGCCCCATAGCTGTATACCATACGTCCATACAGGTTTCAATATCTGCCGATATAATAGCAGTTTATTATGTAATGTTAGCTCAGAGTTCCTTCCTATGAGCCAATACATTTTTCTAAATTTGATGTTTAACTCTTCTTTTTTCTTTTTAACATGCTCTTTCCACTTGAGTTTAGCATCAAGGGTAATTCCTAAATATTTTGCCGTGTTTGCATGTGAAATTGGTTGCGAATTCAGTTGAACAGGTAACCAATTAACATTTTTGTTGGTAAAGTTTATATGGACAGATTTAGTTTCGTTGATTTGAAGGCGCCATTTCTTCGTCCAATTACTCAATGAATTAGCAGCGTTTTGTAATTTGCTGGTTGACTTCTCTATGTTGTTTCCAGTTGCCAAGATTGCAGTATCATCGGCAAATGTTGTAATATTTGTTCCTTTTGTGATTGGCACATCTCGCGTATAAAATATATAGAGTATCGGCCCCAGAACACTCCCTTGTGGAACTCCAGCCGATATTTTATTTAATTCGGAGTATTCCTCTTCATGTTTTACACGAAAGTGTCGATCAGCTAGATATGATTTTAAAATCAGGTAAAACTGCTTCGGCAGATCTCTGTGTAGTTTATATTCCAGGCCTCGGTGCCATACTTTGTCAAAGGCTTGAGATATACGTCCAAGAACACACTTGAGCATATTTTTTTATTTTCCAGAGCATCTTCAATTAGATCTGTGATTCTATGCACTTGATCTATGGTAGAGTCTATCTCTATAGATCCAAATTGGTGAGGAGGAATGAGTTTTCTGACTTCTATTACTGATTTTAACCTCTTGAGTAGTAACTTTTCAAATAATTTTGAAATTATAGGAAGTAGGGAAATCGGCCTGTACGATGTTTTCTTGTTTGGCGGCTTGTTAGGTTTTATAATCATTATCACCTCTGCCACTTTCCACTGGTATGGAACGGATTTTAATCTGAACGCTGCATTGATTACTTGCAGTAATTTTCGTACTACTTTCTGGGAGAGTTTTAACTATAAGTCCAGTGATTAGGTCATAACCAGGGGATTTTTTTGAGCTTAAGTTGTTTTTAATTTCATCTTTTAGCTCTTGTAGTGTTACAGGTCTTATGTTTAGGTTATCCACTTTATTTACTGAAATTATATTTTCTTCAGCTGTTTGCTTTGGAAAGGGTTGAAATGTGTTTTCAAGATAGTCTGCAAACAATGCAGCTTTTTCTTTGGCACTTCTAGCCCAAGTTCCACCGTCATTCTTGATAGGAGCTATTTGTACATTAGGCCTTTTAAGACATTTAGTTGCTTTCCCAAGGGAATAATTAGTGTCTTTGTTGCCAGAAAGGCTAGCCAGGTATTCATTAAAAGATTTGTTCTTGACTTCTTTGATAATCATTTTTAATTTGTTGCTTAAATTATTAAGTCGTGATTTGCTTTGTGGTGCTCGATTCCTCTGCCAGATTTTTCGAGCTTTCCGTTTTTCTCTAACCAGATCTCTCACTTCTACTGGATAGTTGATGTGACTTTCCGTTTCATTACAAGTAGGAGGAGTACTCTGCCACGCTGCTTGCAGAATACTGTTGTTCAGCAGCTCCAATTGAACCTCAAGTTCTGCCGGAGTTTTAATTGGCACTTGTAGTTCAGTATTGTCTTCGACTATTTTCCGGAAGAGATCCCAGTTTGTTTTATTATTTGTTAACGTAGGTAAATTTTCTTTTTTGATAATGGTATCACTGAGTGTCATAATGACAGATGTGTGGTCAGATGAAATTCCTTCACTGTTTTCGAATAATACGTAGTTTACAGATATCCCTTTTGTTACAAAGAAATCTATCAAATCTGGTATCTTATTTGTATCCGCTGGCCAATATGTTGGTTTACCTCCAGACAGGAACTCGCAGTTAAGTGCCCGACCAGCTGCGAATAGCTGCTTACCCTTATGGGTTGTTAGCCTTGATCCCCAATATGTATTTTTAGCGTTAAAATCGCCTCCGATTATGAAGTTAAAACCGAGCGATTTGAGTAACGTAACATATTTTCCTTTATTTAGATTATAACGCGGAGGGCAATATATTGAAGGTATGTCAATTACCTTTTGATTATTCAATCGAACATTAATAGTGACTACTTGCATAATTTCTTTTTCAATTTTTACTCCTTCGTAATGTTTGATGTTTTCCTTCACAAATATGGTTGAACCTCCTTTCGCTTTTCCTGACGGGTGGATGACGTGGTAGCACTGGTATCCTCGAATTCTAACGAATGAATCTTTTGTCAAATGAGATTCTGAAATTAGGCATATATCTATCTTGTCTATATTTAGGAAAATTTCTAACTCTGGAATTTGTTGCAACATCCCATTTGCATTCCAATTGGCGATTCTGAATGATTTCTGAACATCATAGAAGTGATTTCGCTTATTTAAACCGTCCAGGCTTCTTTCTTGTTTTAGCAGCCTTAAGTTTAATGCTTCTATATTCTTTAAAATTTTTTCAAGAATTTGGCTTTGACCGTTTTCCTTGTTACTTACTACTTCCCACTGTTGTACAATCTGGGAGTACGAGTGTGTTTTTCGGCCTGCTATTGCACTTGTTAGTGGTAGTTCTACCACTGGATTTTTAGATATTGTCTTATTATTGAACACCCATTGTTTAGCGGCCCTTGTTGTTTTTTATTTTTCAGATTTTGAAGTTCCCTGGCTACTTCACATCCTCTATAATTAGCGGGATGCTCTCCGTTACTGTTAACACATTTTGGAGGCGTAGCTTTTGTGAACCTACAATCTTGGGCGAAATGTTTTCTCGAACATTTCACACATCTAGGCTCTCGTTTGCAATATTTCTGCGTGTGATTATATCCTTGGCATTTCTTACACTGAGGTATCAAGACTGTGGATTTTCTTAACGCTTCTATTCGAACTTTCATGTTAAGGGCTGCCCTAATATTGAAATTTTTTTCCACTTTTTCCGTGCTATTAAAAGTTAGCATAAACAATGGGAGCACCCTTTTATTCATTTTAATCCCTTGATCAGTTACAGCTTTTTCTTTCTTTAGGATATTTACCGCATCCTCTATTTTGAAGCCCTGGTGTTTAAGGTCTTCCATTATATCCTGCTTTTTACAGGTTGGATGAAGACCTCTGGCCATCACTTTGATCGAGCGATCATTTTTGTCCTCGTATGTGTACCATTCCTTGCCGTCATCTGTCAGCTTTGAAGCCAAGGCTCTATAACTTTCGATATCTGTTGTAATCTTTAGTAGTCACCGATTTCATTAAAGATTTGATAGTACTATATTCAGTTACGCCAATAATGTTGATTGGTGGTGGAACCTTTTCCTTAATTTTGGTAGGTTCGTTTTCCTGAGCTGGTATATTTTGCTGATTTTGATTTAATACAGCAGTTATTGAAGTGCGGCTTGAAGCTACAATCTCTGGAGAAGATTCTGCCTTCCTTTTTTTCGCAGGTGTTTTCTTCCTGTTCTTTTTTAAGATCCAGTCAGTTTCTTCCCTTAACATTGTGCGTCTCATTTTTAATTGCAGAAATACAATAATTAATTTACCTATTTATAAAACCAGTGAGATAAGTTTTTAACATAATTATGGTTTTACGTATGAATGACATTTTATAAATGTAATTGTGTGTCAAATTTGTGGCAACTGGAAAATCACATTACAGGTTTGTACGAATTTCCAACATAGCGAGCCAACATTTTTGTTCATCATGTTGGAAATTCATACAAATCTGTAAGTAAAAAGTAAAAAGTTTTTTCATTGTGAGTGGCTCTGTAAAAAGTAAAAAGTTGTTTGATTGTGAATGATCTGTAAGAAAATAAAGTTTTGTATTACAGTTCTGCTGTATTTTTCAATTTTTGTTCTTGTTTTTTTATTTTTTGAAAATAAATGTTGACGAGAAGTCTTTATGAAATTTTATTTAGTTTATGGTTGAACTGTTTTTCGAGGTCCGATTCTGAATTCAAAAATGTTATGTTGTGTTTTGTTATTTTTGTTTTAAACTATAGGGTGCTAGTGAAAGGAGGAAGAGAAAATTAACGGGGATTAGGCATCGGTCACAAAGGATAATTCACTTTAATTCTGATTTTGAATTATTCGCACTTGCTTCTATTTTTGTGATTCTCAAACTTTTTCATAATGCGGCCCCCGACATCGAAAAAATAAATCCAGTGCCCTCCAAAAATGTTATTCAATAATAATGAATTTACAGGCATTCTTGTTCAAGGATCTCAGACGTCTCATAATCTTGTCCCGCCAATTTAAAAAAATGTTCTACCTACCCAAAATATTCTTTCAGATTCATCCGATTTACAGGTAAAAAAATGCCTATACGCAAAAATTGTACAATTCCATAAAATTGTAAGACTTGGTTTTAAAAAACACGAGAGGATTCTAACTAAGGAATTATTAAAAATTAGATGTAGCTGTAAAAACTCCTAAACTAAATATTTTAGCTGGACATATGAGAAAAGCAGAATTGATTCGAAATGACTAAACTAGATTTAAAGCTAATTTTGAGCTTTCGACTATTCTAATATTTTCTCCCTTCCAAAAAAAAAAAAAAAAAAAAGAATTCGCCATAGCATAGCAAATTGAGCTATCATTTGCTTGTAGCAAATTGAGCTATCAGTTGATGATAGTTATTCAGTTTTTTTAATTAAATCAGTTTTATTTGCTCCCAAAGAACTAGGGAATCGAAAATTACGGAACTTTTAAATTACCGGTTCTCGGTAATTTTTACTTTGCCCACTATAACGAAGTTATATTGGGTAAAAAAAAATTTATTCCAGATTTTCACATATTTAGACGAATTAGGCTACCAGGACCACGAAACACCGTCCTTCCACCCTTCCGTCGTTCCAGTCGTACATTTTTATTATTTTTGTTTTGCCTCCCATTCTCACAAATATTAGGTAGTTAATAGTTTTGGTCGAAATTTTGTACAAGGATAGATTTTAGTAATAAGCAGTTTGTATTCACTTTTAGTTCCATTCGAGTACAGAATAGAGGGGGTTGCAGTGGAAGAGAAAACTGTCAAACAGATTTTCTCAAAAACGGAACCGACGATTTTTTTGTTATGTTGATGATTAATTTGACAATTCATTATCTAGTTGTTTACAAAATTAGAAGTCGATTGAAGCACTGCGTGGGGGTCATTTTAACAAAAGGTAGTAATATAAATTTGTTTATCTGTTTACTGAGGTAATGTCGAAGTTTCCGAAGAAATATTTTCTAGACTCAATAAATCTTGCAAATTTCAACAATTGTTCCCTAGGTGTAAATTTACCTAAAATACTTTGCTGGTGGCAAATAATATCGTCAACATTTAGAAATAATTATATCTAGTGAGCTTTCAAATATAGCAATGAAATTCCCGTTTCTATGACACTGACATTTCTGTGACGTTTTTTATTGACATTTTAATGATTGCAATTTCAACGACACGTTGATCGATACATTATTTGTGAATCTGCTTTCATAAAATCGCCTTTAAAGGTATTATTTCTGAGAAATAAATTCTCTTGGTATTTAAAGTCGTATAACTCTTAATAGCAAATTACTATATGACGCTTTAAAATAATATCACAATAGTATCATATATACTCAGATAAGTAGATAAACAGTTATTTTTTCCGAATTTGCTAGAAATGTTATACACGATAATTTAGCAAACCAAAAAATGGTATACACGATATTTTTTCTTGGTTAGCAAGCTAGCAAATCGTAGAGATTTTGCGAGCGTTTTAATATATGCGCATCTACGTAAATGTTTGTGGGTTATTTATTATAGAATATCGAGTATCTGGCCCATTATTTTGTAAAAAAAAGTTTGAAGCACTGAGTAAAGAATTATATTGACTAATTCTCACGTTGCTTGCAAAATATTGTGATCTGAACAAACTGTACAAATTTTAAGAAAATACATTTTTGAACATTGTGGATGCTCTCTGAATGGATTAAATTAATTTATTAAGGATTTTCAATAGTATACTGGAGATGTATAACTGATCTAATTATTAAAGGTCGAAGATGAAAAATGGCGAATGCGATTTTGCTGCTCCATTCGTAACAGTTCTAAATAATCTAACATTATTTGGGAGTCTGTGATTTGGTGGTATGAGGGTAGAAAATTTATATTGTCGACCAATTGTCATATTGGGGAAGAGGTCTCCAAATTTAAGAAAAGCCGTGACATATTTTAAGAATCTTGCCTGCCCAAAATAACAGGAAAATATAATGGTTGGTTTGGTGATCTTTAACGGATGCTTTCTCGTAAAAGTATCGTCCGAGGAGTCGGAGAGGCCCAATTTTTAATTGTAATATCCGTAATATACCGAAAAATTCACTTTTCTAGAAAAAAATTAAAGAATATTAAACCTTCCCTTATAAATTAATTCTAAGTGAACACATAATTGGTCAGATTTGAACGCTCAATTTTTTCATCGTATGTATTGGAAATTTGACGCACAAAGTTTCTTAATTTTTAGAAAATTGGTTGACCTCATTATTTTATTGAGGTTTGCATATACGCTAGAAATAAAAAGAAACATTCAATTTAAATTTTACACATATAGTGGTTTTGCGTCATAAACAAAGCTTATCAATAGTTATGATTACATATACCATTAAAACGCACATTCAATTTCACGGAAGTTAGTTTTAGAGTTAAAAAGTGTTGTCAGGCTAACTAAAAAAAATCCAAAAAATCTATCAAAATTTGGTTAGATTTGCAAAACAATCAAAACATTTTTAGTCTGAAAATTAGAATGAATAACATGCCATTTTGATGTGTAAAACCAAGGTAAAAGTTTCGACCAACTTATAAGCTCCCTATAGGGGACCGCAGTCCACAGTTTGAGCAGCACTGCTTTAAACTACTGAAGTAACTGAGCACTGAGTAAAGATTTGTCTTGTCGTATGAACAAACGATACAAATCTTTGAAAATAAATTTTGAAAATTATGAATTCTGTCTAAACGGAGTTTTAAATTCATAAGGATTTTCAACAGCAGATGAGAATGTCGAAGTTGCTTGAGAAATTACTAGTATTTCTTAAAGATCGAAGATGAATCGTCATGCTGTTGGGACATTTATGGAAAAGGACTTCAAATTTAAGAAAATAAGTGACAATATTTAAGGACTTCCCATGTCTTCCCAAAAGTGTCGTTTGAGGGGTCGGATAGGCTTATTTTTTTTTTTTTTTTTAATTGTGTTGACATTTGGAAACGTCGCTGTTGGATAGTAATATTAAACCTTATTTGACACATTTTACAACCAGTTAAAAAAAAAATGAATTTTCGATCTCGTTGGGGGAGTAAGCATAATAGCATTAATTAAACAATACAACAAACTCCATAAAATTATTTGCTAATTTTCTAAAAACACCAAAAAAAACGCACACAAAATCATTAAAATAATATCATTAACTAATGATAAAATTGAAACAACAACCAACAAACCGAAAAATTGATAAATGGATAAATATAACTTCAATGGTATAAGACGCATAAGCTTAAATAAAATTTAATGAAATTGATACAAATCAACATAAAAAAAGCTTGTACTTTAAAAAAATAAATTTAAAAGCTCTCTCTCAACATATTATATATCAGATACATACAGATTAGTATCAGGTGGGAAAATTCAAGTTGTTTCAGAAAAGCAGCAAATTTAGGATATATCCATACACACACATATATATATAGTACATACGCTGTATTCTCGACTTCTCGTACATTTGGCAAAATGAAAATTTATATTATATAAATGAGTGTAAACAAAATTGAAATTACTTTTCTAACGGTAGATAAATCCTTTTTTTTTTTTTTTTGTTTTTCATTAATTTTACTTGTTCAGCTTTTTATATTTTATTTCGTTTTCCATTTTACCGTTGTTCGTTATACGCTTGAAATGTACTTAGTTATGTATAATTTACTTTATATAGTATATATTTTGATTTCAGGTTTTATTTTTATTTTTTTGCTTTTATTTATTTTTCATTAAACATTAAAAACAAAAAAAAAAATGTTTTTCACAATTTTAACTTTAGTTTTTGCATGTACATATACGTACATATATATTATGTACAGGTACATAATTTAGAAGTGAAAATAATTGTTTGTGTAGTTTTTTGGAATTAAAACTATTTTATTGTAAATTCGTTTAGAAGCATTTTAGTTTAAAAATATTATTTAATAAACCGTTTAATTTTATAGTTGTCCAGCTAACTAACTTTTAAAATTGTTTATCGTGTCGTTGCCAGATCTGTATATGGTGTATGAAAAATAGAGATTTTTTACAAACTTTGAATTGCATAAAAATGAATGTGATTAAATGTTTTCGAACTAATTTATAGGAGATAAATTATGAAAGCATATTTCAGTATTGAATTAGTCCTTCGTTAATATTTATCCTGCAATGAACGTCGAAAAGTTTTTACTAGCTTTTTTTTGCCGTATCTAGAGCTATCCATGTAGCCATCTTTGGGTAAGCTAACGCATATTACTACTAAAATAGTATTTCTAACCAGACCAGCATTATTTGGGGGTAATTATTATTAGTTATTTTGCAGAGTTTTATTTTCGTTATTTGATTTATTTAGTGAAGCCACTGGTAAATCTTCCATCCGGAAATTCGACTAATCCATTAAATTAAGAATTGGTACCTCCCTTATAATTTCAGTTTCTGTAGGAAATGGCTCATCCTGTGTATTTCCAGTTGCAATATACCTTGTGTTATTCACACTTTCATTTAAAATTTAACAGTCATCAAACCCAGTTTCCAGATTAATTTTTTTATTACTTTCATTTCCTGAAGAAGTACTAAACCTTCAGAATACGTTGCCTATGCATTTTTAAACTCCTTCAATTTGTTTGCTACCATTATGTCCTTGATAGTTTGAAAATTGATTATGTGACAAATTACTTTAGGCCAGCGTTTTATTACTTCTGAAACATCGAGAAAAATCGAAAATACCTACGCTGCAACTGAGCTTTAGTAACGTCAATATCTGGATTGCAAAATCTGCAATTATGCTCCAAGTGTGCTTCTTGATACCTCTAAAGAGAGGTCTTGGGAAGTGCGAAATTGTTGTACCTACCTGCATTCAGTTTGCTTTATTATTTCCTTACATATCATAGAAAGTTAAGGCAGGCCATCCATCCGTGCTTTGTTCAATCCTCTTTCTATAATACCTTAGTGTTTTTTTTTTGTTGAGAAACTAGTTAACTACAAAAATTAAGTTGTGTAGAACTTATTGAAAATGTTGCGGTTTAATTATTACAAGGAACGCTTATGAATAATATCAGATTCTTTAAAAAGCAAAGGAAATTTGGTTGTTGTCTAAATGATAGGTAGATGGGACAAATTTTGTGTTCAAATTTGAAATATTTGTCATTTTTAAAGTTTACCATTATTTATCGCATGACCAAAGTTTATCCTTACTGTCACTTTAATTCAAGCAATATTACCGTGCTTTAGAGGTTTACAGTTTAGAACCAGCCAAAATCGAATTACGATTGAATTATCATAAGCTGATTTACGTTATTCAGGTTCCAATCATAGAAATTCTTTACCACTTTGATCAAATTGGTATTACTTCGGAGTGTAGTTTTGTTGTTGTCAATATCATAGATGTATCGATTTTGTTGTGAAATCTATTTAAAAATTAAAATATTTGTTTTCTTCTAGGTTAAATACAATTTTAATGAAAATGATATTAAGAGTCTTTGAAGCTCTTAAAATTAAAGCCAGCTAAATTCGAATTACGATTTAATTATCAAGTCGGTTCAAATTATTAATGTTTTGAAATTATATGTTTTAACACACCCATATTTTGGGCAAATTTGTAACCGAATCGAAAGGAAATTTTGTTGTTGTCATAATAATAGATGAGACGATTTTGTTACCATATTTATTAAAATTTCAAATTTTTGTAATTTTCATGGTTTAACATTATTTTATATACAGTCTCTCGCTAAAGTCTACATACACCTCCAAAACTTTTCATAATCATATCTGTACTTTCTGATTTATAGACATTTTCGCCCATCGCTTCTCGCTAAGTCTTCTCCATAGCAGTATCCAATGGTAGAAACTCTAAAATCGACGTTTGATTTTTTTTTGCAATTTTTGCTTTTCCAATCGATTTCTAAGGCCATTCTATGGATATGTAATAAGTTTCAACTAAATCGGACATGTAATACATCCGAACCGGGATGTCGATTGTCCTGAAACGTTCTCAACATACTTTGTTATCGTTCTACCTATCCAGAAAAGGTACTGGCTTACTGATGACGTGTATAGTTTTTTATTTATAGACGTTCTTAGAACATGCTGTCTCGACCTATCCGGAACCTCAACTTCACGCTTCTTTGTAAAATACTTCTAGGAAGCCTAGCGGCCCGAAAAGTAGTCAGCTTTATTCGTTATCGTCTCATCTATTCAGAACATGTACCGTTTTGCCCATACGGGCTGTACTTTCTGATTTATAGACATTTTCGCACATCGCTTCTCGCTAAGTCTTATCCATAGCAGTATTCCATGGTAGAAACTCGAAAATCGACGTTTGAATTTTTTTGCAATTTTTGCTTTTCCAATCGATTTCTAAGGCCATTCTATGGAAATGTACGAAGTTTCAACTAAATCGGACATGTAATGTCGATTTTAGCATTTTCCATGGTGTATCCTTTAGCCACTGTAATCAACTTCAATAATTTATTACATCCGAACCGGGAAGTCGATTGTCCTGAAACGTCCTCAACGTACTTTGTTATCGTTCTACCTATCCAGAACAGGTACTGGCTTACTGATGATGTGTATAGTTTTTTATTTATACACGTTCTTAGAACATGCTGTCTCGACCTATCGGAACCTCAACTTCACGCTTCTTTGTAAAAAACTTCTAGGAAGCCTAGCGGCCCGAAAAGTAGTCAGCTTTATTCGTTATCGTCTCATCTATTCAGAACATGTACCGTTTTGCCCATACGGTCTGTACTTTCTGATTTATAGACATTTTCGCACATCGCTTCTCGCTAGGTCTTCTCCATAGCAGTATCCCATGGTAGAAACTCGAAAATCGACGTTTGAATTTTTTATGCCATTTTTGCTTTTCCAATCGATTTCTAAGACCATTCTATGGAAATGTACGAAGTTTCAACTAAATCGGACATGTAATGTCGATTTTAGCATTTTTCATGGTGTATCCTTGGGCAACTGTAATGAACTTCACTTAGTTATCGTTCTACCTATTCAGAACAGGTACTGGCTTACTGATGACGTGTGTAGTTTTTTATTTATACACGTTCTTAGAACATGCTGTCTCGACCTATCCGGAACCTCAACTGCACGCTTCTTTGTAAAATACTTCTAGGAAGCCTAGCGGCCCGAAAAGTAGTCAGCTTTATTCGTTATCGTCTCATCTATTCAGAACATGTACCGTTTTGCCCATACGGGCTGTACTTTCTGATTTATAGACATTTTCGCACATCGCTTCTCGCTAAGTCTTATCCATAGCAGTATCCCATGGTAGAAACTCGAAAATCGACGTTTGAATTTTTTTGCAATTTTTGCTTTTCCAATCGATTTCTAAGGCCATTCTATGGAAATGTACGAAGTTTCAACTAAATCGGACATGTAATGTCGATTTTAGCATTTTTCATGGTGTATCCTTGGGCAACTGTAATGAACTTCAATAATTTATTACATCCGAACCGGGTTGTCGATTGTCCTGAAACGTCCTCGACGTACTTAGTTATCGTTCTACCTATTCAGAACAGGTACTGGCTTACTGATGACGCGTGTAGTTTTTTATTTATACACGTTCTTAGAACATGCTGTCTCGACCTATCCGGAACCTCAACTGCACGCTTCTTTGTAAAATACTTCTAGGAAGCCTAGCGGCCCGAAAAGTAGTCAGCTTTATTCGTTATCGTCTCATCTATTCAGAACATGTACCGTTTTGCCCATACGGGCTGTACTTTCTGATTTATAGACATTTTCGCACATCGCTTCTCGCTAAGTCTTATCCATAGCAGTATTCCATGGTAGAAACTCGAAAATCGACGTTTGAATTTTTTTGCAATTTTTGCTTTTCCAATCGATTTCTAAGGCCATTCTATGGAAATGTACGAAGTTTCAACTAAATCGGACATGTAATGTCGATTTTAGCATTTTCCATGGTGTATCCTTTAGCCACTGTAATCAACTTCAATAATTTATTACATCCGAACCGGGAAGTCGATTGTCCTGAAACGTCCTCAACGTACTTTGTTATCGTTCTACCTATCCAGAACAGGTACTGGCTTACTGATGATGTGTATAGTTTTTTATTTATACACGTTCTTAGAACATGCTGTCTCGACCTATCCGGAACCTCAACTTCACGCTTCTTTGTAAAAAACTTCTAGGAAGCCTAGCGGCCCGAAAAGTAGTCAGCTTTATTCGTTATCGTCTCATCTATTCAGAACATGTACCGTTTTGCCCATACGGGCTGTACTTTCTGATTTATAGACATTTTCGCACATCGCTTCTCGCTAAGTCTTATCCATAGCAGTATCCCATGGTAGAAACTCGAAAATCGACGTTTGAATTTTTTTGCAATTTTTGCTTTTCCAATCGATTTCTAAGGCCATTCTATGGAAATGTACGAAGTTTCAACTAAATCGGACATGTAATGTCGATTTTAGCATTTTTCATGGTGTATCCTTGGGCAACTGTAATGAACTTCAATAATTTATTACATCCGAACCGGGTTGTCGATTGTCCTGAAACGTCCTCGACGTACTTAGTTATCGTTCTACCTATTCAGAACAGGTACTGGCTTACTGATGACGCGTGTAGTTTTTTATTTATACACGTTCTTAGAACATGCTGTCTCGACCTATCCGGAACCTCAACTGCACGCTTCTTTGTAAAATACTTCTAGGAAGCCTAGCGGCCCGAAAAGTAGTCAGCTTTATTCGTTATCGTCTCATCTATTCAGAACATGTACCGTTTTGCCCATACGGGCTGTACTTTCTGATTTATAGACATTTTCGCACATCGCTTCTCGCTAAGTCTTATCCATAGCAGTATTCCATGGTAGAAACTCGAAAATCGACGTTTGAATTTTTTTGCAATTTTTGCTTTTCCAATCGATTTCTAAGGCCATTCTATGGAAATGTACGAAGTTTCAACTAAATCGGACATGTAATGTCGATTTTAGCATTTTCCATGGTGTATCCTTTAGCCACTGTAATCAACTTCAATAATTTATTACATCCGAACCGGGAAGTCGATTGTCCTGAAACGTCCTCAACGTACTTTGTTATCGTTCTACCTATCCAGAACAGGTACTGGCTTACTGATGATGTGTATAGTTTTTTATTTATACACGTTCTTAGAACATGCTGTCTCGACCTATCCGGAACCTCAACTTCACGCTTCTTTGTAAAAAACTTCTAGGAAGCCTAGCGGCCCGAAAAGTAGTCAGCTTTATTCGTTATCGTCTCATCTATTCAGAACATGTACCGTTTTGCCCATACGGTCTGTACTTTCTGATTTATAGACATTTTCGCACATCGCTTCTCGCTAGGTCTTCTCCATAGCAGTATCCCATGGTAGAAACTCGAAAATCGACGTTTGAATTTTTTATGCCATTTTTGCTTTTCCAATCGATTTCTAAGACCATTCTATGGAAATGTACGAAGTTTCAACTAAATCGGACATGTAATGTCGATTTTAGCATTTTTCATGGTGTATCCTTGGGCAACTGTAATGAACTTCACTTAGTTATCGTTCTACCTATTCAGAACAGGTACTGGCTTACTGATGACGTGTGTAGTTTTTTATTTATACACGTTCTTAGAACATGCTGTCTCGACCTATCCGGAACCTCAACTGCACGCTTCTTTGTAAAATACTTCTAGGAAGCCTAGCGGCCCGAAAAGTAGTCAGCTTTATTCGTTATCGTCTCATCTATTCAGAACATGTACCGTTTTGCCCATACGGGCTGTACTTTCTGATTTATAGACATTTTCGCACATCGCTTCTCGCTAAGTCTTATCCATAGCAGTATCCCATGGTAGAAACTCGAAAATCGACGTTTGAATTTTTTTGCAATTTTTGCTTTTCCAATCGATTTCTAAGGCCATTCTATGGAAATGTACGAAGTTTCAACTAAATCGGACATGTAATGTCGATTTTAGCATTTTTCATGGTGTATCCTTGGGCAACTGTAATGAACTTCAATAATTTATTACATCCGAACCGGGTTGTCGATTGTCCTGAAACGTCCTCGACGTACTTAGTTATCGTTCTACCTATTCAGAACAGGTACTGGCTTACTGATGACGCGTGTAGTTTTTTATTTATACACGTTCTTAGAACATGCTGTCTCGACCTATCCGGAACCTCAACTGCACGCTTCTTTGTAAAATACTTCTAGGAGGCCTTCACGCTTCTTTGTAAAATACTTCTAGGATTTTCGAGTTTCTACCATGGGATACTGCTATGGAGAAGTCTTAGCGAGAAGCGATGTGCGAAAATGTCTATAAATCAGAAAGTACAGCCCGTATGGGCAAAACGGTACATGTTCTGAATAGATGGGACGATAACGAATAAAGCTGACTACATAGGTGTCACTGTAAAAGTTTAACTTTTACATCATTTTAATTAAAAAAAATATGTACAAAGCTTTTAAGCTTTGAAGTTTACAACCAGTTTATACCCAAAAAAAACGCTTTAATCATAATAAGTTGGATTAAGTTATTAGGGTTCCGATCCTGGTTTTTTTAGCACACCCGTTTTACATCAAATTTGTAATTTGGTACATTAAAAGGAAATTTTGTTGTTGTCAGAATCTTTGATGGGACGATTTGTTATTTTCAATTTCAGTCATTTGGGCCCGTTGTTGTTTTGATTGTTTATCAATGATGTTGTTACCTGCATTTATTCATCAAAATTTTTGTTGTATGCGGATGATACGAAAATATTCATTAAAGTTAATAATGTACGCGACTGCAAACATCTTCAGCAAGATTTGGATAGATTTTTTGTCTGGTGTGAACTCAATAGATTGGAACTAAATATTGGAAACTGTCGAATTATGAGCTTCCATAGAAAGAAAAATTCAATTGTGTTTTACTACACATTGAACAATATTGTCATTGATCGTGTTACTGAGTTTATGGACCTTGGCATTATTCTGGCATTATTTATTGCCTGACCAACGCAATGAATGGATTTATGTTTAGAACCTGTAAGGATTTTAAAGATTTATTTACGTTTAAAACAGTTTATACAACTATAGTAAGATCACAAGTTGAATATTTGCCAATTATCTGGGACCCTCAATATGATATTGGAATAAGTCGTCTAGAAAAAATTCAACGACGTTTCACGAGTCGCGTGTGTTATCCGCTTCTAAGAAGACAAGTTCATACTTCTTACAATGATCGATGTAGTGATCTATTTCAGTTATTTCCACTAAATCGTAGACGGTCCATTAGTTCTGCTTGTTTCATTTTCGATTTGTTGAATGGAAACCTTGATTTTCAGGCAAGTAACCTAAATATTAGAAATCGTTCATTATTCCTACCTTGATTTCATAGGACTAATTACGGAGCTAATAATCCTTAGGATAAGGCTATTAATGATTTTAATGATTATTACGGAGCTTGATTTCATTAACTATTCTGTGATATTGTTATTTTTTATTGTTGTATTACGTTGTTTTGGTTTTGGAGTAAATTTTAATTTTTAATATGTAATCGAAATGTACTGATCAGTTTAATTTTAATAAATAAATATTATAATAAAATAAATAAATACATCACAATCACCATCACTATCATCTTCACCATCCCCACCACCATTTCAGTTTTCATCATCAATATCTTCAACACCAGCATCATCACCAAAACCGTTAAAAAATAAAGATACACGTGTCCACTTATTTTTTTTTCGACTAAATATCCAAAAATTAGCTCAATCGGTGAAGTTTTAAAAATTCCTCCATGGTAACTTTGGATAGCTTTCTGAGATTATCACCCCGCAAGAAGGGGCTGAGACGTGAGTTATTGATAGTGACCGTCCTTAGGTCTTAAACAATAATTGTGTGCAGTTCGATAATATAATTTTTGAAATCAATTAACATTGGTTTAGTTAAAATATTAAAAGGAAGTTAATCAAGATGGAACTAGGTTTACAATATATGTACATTGTACATATACATATGTATATTTTAGATGGTCAAAACTAGAAAACATTCAAATTTTCTTTTATACATATTCCTCATTTTGCCTGTTACATCCTTTTTCGAAAAACCCAAGCTAATTTTGAGGGATCAGTATATAAATTATTTTTGTTTTTTCAATTTACACAAAAAATGAATAATAAATGGTAAACAACTGGTATGATTCGCAAAAGCGAAATAGCAAAAAATGTTAAACTGAAATTATGTTAAAAATTCATCAAATCATGTTGAAAACATTTCAAATTAACACTTACATCGATCCATCTATACCTGGGTTACGTTATATATTCATTACTAACAATTTTGTTAACGCAATTTACATTTCTAGCAAACGTGTCTTGTCAAATAAAATATTTAAAAAAATTAAATTTTTGATTTGTTTCATTTTTCGTGGAATTTTCATCTTATTTATACTCCAAAGATAATTTATTTTGTTGTTTTGCGTTATTATATTCAATATTCGTGAAAAATTGATCGAAATTGAATCGAACAAAAAAAATTTAAATAATAAAATGCAAAACATACATACATACATTCATAATACAAATCAAGTTTTCAGATTCTATTTTCCAGTGTGCTTTTATTAGTTTGATTGATTGATTATTTGATTTTGTGAAATACAAATAAATAAATAATAATAAATTCGATCTATGTATATTGTATATCCAATTTTTATCAATGTTATATCATCCTAGAATATTTTGTATTGTACTCGTTTATATTGATTGGATATTATAACACAAAATATATGAAAAACTTAAAAGCTTTTCGTGACCTTATACACATAATACAGACAAAGAAATAACTTTGTATCGATATAATATAATTGAAGATAAGGTTTTAGAGATATGAGGTGTACACTGTACATACAACTAAATTCAATCATAAAAATATTGAAACAATATCGTTAATGACATTAATGGGGTTTTGATGTTTTAATTGATATTAACAATGGTCGTATACATATAAACTAATCAACATTTACAACAAAATCCATCAAGATATTATTTTTCGAAATATAATTAACTTTCGTATTGATTATACAAACTGCAATTTCGTTATTATGGGAATAAATTTATAAATTAAATTACTAAAAATTTACTTATTAAAAAAAAAATTATAACACAATTTTCTCCTCTTACCAGTGGCGGATTAAGGTCGGTTGGGGCCCCGGGCGCAGAAGAAAAAATTAGGCCCCTTAAAAAAATAGAGAGATGCAGGAAAATAAAAATACAGGTTCACGTATTTCAGCATCCTGGGTGTTGATTCCCTAAAAAATAAGGTCGCACGTCACAAAGAATAGTGATACAACTCAAAATTTCAAATTTTTCATGAGAGCAAAAGAAAAAATGCTAATTTTGATTTTACCTACTATCATAGGATATTGCCCATGGGCGTCAAAAACAGGAGATCAGAAAATCAAGCCGTCGCTCGCTTTATCTCAAAAACTAATTATCTCAAAAACTCAATTTTTGAGTTGTGTCACTTTTCTAAGTCATGTGCGATGTGTGAACGTGAAAACTTGTAAAAGGCAAAGTTTACTTTTATGAAATTTGAAATTTTCGAGAGGATGGGGCATGCAAAACGAGTTTGATTTTGTTTCCGCACATCAGATGTCATTACCGTCGTGATAAAGGTTACAATAATGTTTAATGTTTAATTTTATGGCTACGAAGTTCGAACGCTTCGCTAAACGACTTATAAACATTTTAAAATATACAAATTCTTTTCTGTTATTAAATTCACCATACACTTTCGATACAAAACACAAATAACATTTGCTATGCTAATCTTTACCGAGGGTGCTGCATTCTAAAACAGCGGCGAATATTGTTACTATAAGCATGCCCTATTACCGTTAAAATAATATCGAAAAATTGCAACTCATAAAAGAAAGCTTTGCTTTTTACAAGTTTTCACATTTACACATTATCTTTAGAGAATCAGGGCACAGTTAGGAAATTCCTCATTTTGTGTAACGAGTGGGATATTTGCGAAACGAGTGAAGCGAAGCGCCCCCGTACAGCTAGTTTTATTATAAACAGTAAATTATTGAATTTTGAGAAAGTCTTTGGATGGTTAAATTCCAAATGAATTTTAAAATTTTTTGGAAATCAAGTAGGCACAAGCTGGTATGAAATGAAATATTCCCCATTTCCTAACTAGTTAAATATGCCGTTTCACAACCTACTACGATTTTGAAAAGGCATAATTTGGTAACAAAACTGCAAAATAGTAGCAATTAAGTGCTTTTCACACCGGCTGCGTTGACTTCGGATTTCAAAAAATTTACGTTTTATTTTTAATAATTATCACTTAAAAATAATTTACTTTATAACAGTTTGAAAACATTTCTATAAAAAGTGACACTGTTAATCAAATAAAACAAAATTACAAATCTTTAAAGTTACAAAACGACTTTACATTTTTAAAGTCCAAAGTCAACGCAGCCAGTATGAAAAGCACTTTATATTTGAAAGCGGGGCGAAGTGCAGTGTAGCCGAGCAAGTGCAAAGAATGCGAGTCAAAAAACAAAGCCCGTTTTAATCCGAATAACGCACGTATTATTTTTTCTCCACCGAAGAAAATACATTGCGTACCCTAATTATAAGTACAAATTACACGCATTTAAAATTTCTACATTGAAAATTTGATGAAATATCTAGCTAAGAAGGAGGTCTTAATTTTTTTTCGTTTGGGCATTTTACCAAGTTATGACGTGTCAAATACTTTTAATATTGAAAACAGTATTAAATTAAAGAACATACATCTTTAAACATTTATGTATATTAAATTATTAAATATTAACCCATATTTCTTCTCTTCTACACACAATGTAAACACGAAAATTATTTTAGATACTTAAACTAAAAACTGGAAAGTTGCAGTTTTGCGGGGCCCCCCAGAAGTCGGGGCCCCGGGCGCGCGCCCGGTGCGCCCGCCATTAAATCCGCCACTGCCTCTTACTCTCTAAAACATTTAAAGATTAATTTT
This sequence comes from Tipula helvola, assembly GCA_963556165.1. NCBI lineage: Eukaryota > Metazoa > Arthropoda > Insecta > Diptera > Tipulidae > Tipula > Tipula helvola. Next base: position 348,436,723 of record OY744481.1, on the reverse strand, counting down.
AGTTGATGATGTTAAGGAGAACAGGTGAAAACAGCTCGGGTCTTTTAATATTCACTCCTATTATGATTGTCGAGTCGATCGACAATCGACACGACTCTGTATTGATAAAAACAATACGAAAGAGCAGAAGGCAACACTGAGTCGTGTCAATTGTCGATCGACTCGACAATCATAACTCACCGTTAAAGGAAATCGAAGAATTGCGATTTTCCAACTAACACAAATGATAATGTACTGCACTAAATTGGTTACTTTATTTTTAACAAATTATTTATTTTTATATTACAGATTTTGTTGAATAAGATGATTATCAGAAAAATTGAATTATCAATGTAATGTATGGAAATAATGAAGCAATCCTAATGTGCGTTGGCACAGTAATTACAAGTCCCGAAACTTATCTTAAGAGGTATCAACAACCGCAATCGAGCAGCATTGAAGATTCTCGATTTTTGGAAATCCACCTTACTATAAATTAGCGAGTAAAAGCAGAGCCTTCTAGAGTATAGAGCCATAATCATTATGACGTATTTTTTAGAAGCTTTTTTAGTGATATAACTTTTCACTGATTTCCATAGGATTCCATAGCAAAAATGGTGTTTTTTAGCTTCAAGTTTTTCAATGAAAAATGCAAAAATGTTACAAAATGTTTATACAAAAGTGTTCTACATATCTTTAGCAGCAATATTCAAGAAGGTTATATTGGCATTAAGTAAATATTAATTGCAGAAATTTTAAAATTAAATTATTTCTTAAATATATTTTTCGAACTTTCATTTTGAAAACTACATCAAAGTTGGCTCTGACAAATTAAAATAATACTTGCTAAATTTATCTTTAGTTTTACTAGTGTACGTTAGATGTCTATAATTGTTGGCAGAGAAATACGAAAAAAAATTATTTAATCACACAATTATGACACGTTCTTAATATTTTCTGAATTTGTTTTGCTTATCCTACAATTTTTAAACTCAAATTTCCCCAGGTCGCAATTTTTGCTACGATTTTTCAAAATGTTTACTACCCACTGCCATCTATGTACATTGACTTAATGCACACGACTTCTAGTAAGCTTTTCTTTTTAATTTGACCAGAAAGCTATTGTTATGAACTTTTTTTTATATTTTGGTTTAAATAAATTACAATTATTACAAGAAAATGAAAACGATTTACTTAAACGAGATTTATATATGTTGAAATTCAAACATTTATGAAAATATTTCAGAAATCTTAAGAATTTGCAACGTTTTCATTTACAAATTTGTCTTAGGAAAAAAAGTGATTTCCCATAGGTTTTATGTATGTATGTATGTATTTATATCCCATAGGTTTTACTATGGAAATTTTGGTTTTTTCCTCGTTTCTAATTCCCTTATAAAAGCTTCGTTTTTTAGATTATGGCTTGTATAATCAAGGTTGCTTTGTTAGTATTCGATGATTTATAGTAAGGTGATTTTCAAGAAATCGAATAAGAAATTGTTTGGAATAATCAAGCAATCTAAATCCCAAAACCTCTATTTGGAGGTATTCAAGAACTAGAATCGGATAATATAACTGCAAATTTCAAATTTTTTAGGCGGTGATTTTCAAGAAAACAAATTTTCTAAGAAATGTGTGGAAATAATCAAGCAATCTAACTGCACTTTGGCACAACATTTATAGGCCCTGAAACCTATCTTTAGAGATATCAAGAATCCAATCGGGACATAATTGCCAATTTTGAATTTTTGGCGCATGAATTCCTTGTACCTATATCCGGGGGCATTTCCTTGTTTTCCTTATTATCGGAGTCGCTTTGTCTATAGAAATGTGACCTCTGCAGAGAATGAGGTTAGATCTTCTTCACAGCATCCTCAGCCTTCATTCGATTGCTACTTAACGTTTTCGAAGATTTTTCAAACCAAGCAGTGAAGGAGGCACACTCGCTTTGGGATTAGTGAACAATGTCTTGCTGGTCAATGGAATAGGTAGATTTTCAATTGTTAGATTCATTTTTAGAGCTTTTTGATTTCTCTTGAAAATGGGTTTTATCAAAGCAACCTTGATTATACAAGCCATAATCTAAAAAACGAAGCTTTTATAAGGGAATTAGAAACGAGGAAAAAACCAAAATTTCCATAGTAAAACCAAAGCAACCTTGATTATACAAGCCATAATCTAAAAAACGAAGCTTTTTTAAGGGAATTAGAAACGACGAAAAAATCAAAATTTCCATAGTAAAACACATAAAACATATGGGAAATCACTTTTTTTCTTAAGACAAATTTGTCAATGAAAACGTTACAAATTCTTAATTATGATTTCTGAAATATTTTCATAAATGTTTGAATTTCATCTTATATAAATGTCGTTTAAGTAAATCGTTTTCATTTTCTTGTAATAATTGATTTATTTAAACCAAAATATAAAAAAAAGTTCATAACAACAGCATTCTGGTCAAATAAAAAAGAAAAGCTTACTACAAATTGTGTGCATTAAGTCAATATACATTACATAGATGGCAGTACACATTTTTTAAAAATTGTACCAAAAATTGCCACCTGGGGAAATTTTAAGTTCAAAAATTGTAGGAAAAGCAAAACAAATTCTCAAAATATTAAGAACTTGTGATAATTTTGTGATTAAACAATTCTTTTTCGTATTTTTCTATATAAATCTGAGACATCTAACGTACACTAGTAAAACTAAAGATAAATGTAGCAAGTATTATTTTAATTCGTCAGAGCCAACTTTGATGTATTTTTGAAAATGAAAGTTCGAAAAATATATTTTATAAATAATTTAATTTTAATATGATATTTCTGCAATTAATATTTACTTAATTCCAATAAACCCTGCATGTATATTGCTGCTAAAGGTATGTAGAACACTTTTGTATAAAAATTTTGTAATATTTTTGCTTTTTTCAATGAAAAACTTGAAGCTAAAAAACACCATTTTTACTATGGATTCCTATGGAAATTAGCGAAAAGTTATACCACTAAAAAAGCTTCTAAAAAATACGTCATAATGATTATGGCTCTATACTCTAGAAGGCTCTGGTAAAACACATAAAACATATGGGAAATCACTTTTTTTCCTAAGACAAATTTGTAAATGAAAACGTTGCAAATTCTAAATTATGATTTCTGAAATATTTTCATAAATGTTTGAATTTCAACATATATGAATATCGTTTAAGTAAATCGTTCTCATTTTCTTGTAATAATTGATTTATTTAAACCAAAATTTAAAAAAAAGTTCATAACAACAGCGTTCTGGTCAAATTAAATAGAAAAGCTTACTACAAATCGTGTGCATTAAGTCAATATACATAGATGGCAGTGGGCAGTAAACATTTTGAAAAATCGTACCAAAAATTGCGACTTGGGGAAATTTGAGTTTAAAAGTTGTAGGAAAAGCAAAACAAATTCACAAAATATTTAAGAACGTGTCATAATTTTGTGATTAAACAATCTTTGTCGTATTTTTCTGTATAAATCTGAGACATCTAACGTACACTAGTAAAACTAAAGATAAATTTAGCAAGTATTATTTTAATTCGTCAGAGCCAACTTTGATGTATTTTTCAAAATGAAAGTTCGAAAAATATATTTTAGAAATAATTTAATTTTAATATTTCTGCAATTAATATTTACTTAATACCAATATCCCCTTCTTGTATATTGCTGCTACATATATGTAGAACACTTTTGTATAAAAATTTTGTAACATTTTTGCTTTTTTCATTGAAAAACTTGAAGCTAAAAAACAACATTTTTACTATGGATTCCTATGGAAATCAGTGAAAAGTTATACCACTAAAAAAGCTTCTAAAAAATACGTCATAATGATTATGGCTCTATACTCTAGAAGGCTCTGGTTTTATGCGTCGTTCCTTTTTCTAATGGAAATGTGAAAATTTTACTGAAAATATTTTTGGCGACATTGTGCACTGACTTTGATCTATATATTGTTCGCTGTGACCAACCAAATTTAACTCTATTAGCTTTAAAATTCTACCGAAACTAGCAAAAAAATTTTCCGTCTCTTTGAAATCGCAATTGTCAAGACTACTTCTACTACTCGAATACAAGACGAATTGAGAAAACATTTTTATGATCCAGAACATTTTACAATCAGAAAACAAATTGAAGAATGATTTAACTTCGTGTGTATAAACAATACAGAAACATTAGAAACCCGAATTTTGATTTGAAAATGAAGAAATTTATTAAAACAAATACTGTTTATCGTTCCCGAATCATGTCATTGTCCCTTTTACGAGGAGGAGAAAGCTCTCGCTTATAGCTCCCTCGTTAAACGGTACTATTGTTGCCTTTTCCAAAGAGGTTAAAGATGTATGAGTTATCCTAGATCATAAACTGAACTGGGAACAACATTTACAAAAAATTCAAAATAGCGCCACTAAGGCTTTTTGGGCCTGTCAGAGACTCTATGGATGTACTTGGGGACTACAACCAAAAATGATCTATTGGTCAGTTATTTCTAACAATCATTAGGCCTATGATCACCTACGCATCGTTAGTGTGGTAGCCTAAAACCGAACAAAGGACAGCGCAAACTTTATTGAATAACGTTCAGCGTATTGTCTGCATTGGGGTTACGTGCTCAATGAAAACATGCCCGGCTGCAAGAATTGAAGACACTCCTAGGACTAACTTCATTGCATCTGCATGTAAGAAAAGATGCTGCTACTATGGCCCTTAAGATGCAGGCGAAAGGTAACATCAAACCAGGCAATATGGTGGGACATCTGGAAATCCTCAAGGAGTTTCAGACAGCCCCTACTAAAGGAATGCCTTCCGACTGTATGCCAGCTAAACTGCGGATTTCCACAAACCATTTTGTGTTAGATTACCTAACCGGGAGTTGTGGAGTACAGGGGGACCATCCTTTGCGCGAGGGTCAATGGTGTGGTTTACAGATGGATCAAAAACGGAAGATGGGGCGGGGGTAGGAATACACGGAAGTGGAACATTACACTCGAAGTCCTTGGGTACAAATGCTACCGTTTTTCAAACAGAAGTGCATGCTATAGAATTTTGCGCTAGGATAGGCATTTCTAAAGGTCTAAACGACGGTAAGGTTTATATTGTATCAGATAACCAATGGGCCTTAAAGGCTATTAGGTCTTTTACCGTTGACTCAAGGCTGGTACGGGATTGGCTGAAGGTTATTAAGTTGCTGGCAAGCTCAAATAAGGTAACACTTGTTTGAGTGCCAGGTCACACTGGAATTGTGGGAAACGATGCAGATGATGGCCTCGCTCGCGAGGGTTCTACCTCTCCATTCATTGGACCAGAGCCCTTTTGCGGCGTCACTAAGGGGCACCTTAGAGCAGCGGTTAAACGCTGGGAGGATATGTCCTCTTACTGGCGCGGAATTTCAGGTTTGCGACAGGCGAAGGAATTCATTTCACCTTCGCCAGCTAGGGTCAAGGAATGTCTTGTACTTAGGCAACCTGAGTTGAGGCTGCTTACTGGCTTCCTAACAGGTCACATCCCCTTAAGGTATCACCTTAAGAAAATGGGCCTTAGTTCGACAGATAGATGCCGCTTCTGCGACCTGGGAGCGGAATCAGCGGAACATGTTCTGTGCCATTGCCCAGCCATTTTCTGCCAAAGGTTACAACACCTAGGAGGGAGAGTAATGAGCATGGATAGTATGCATCATATACCGGTCGGCAGTATTGTCAGGTTTATTAAGAGCCTGAATATTGACTGGACGGCTCATTAAGTTGGATCCATGCACAAAAGATTTTTTAGATCGCAGTGCGGGTTGGCTTGAACGTCCACATGTCCCTCAAGTAATAATAATAAGGCGAATAGTGGGTGTGGTGTTTATTGATTCGTCTGAATATATTTGCTTGTGCTCAAACTCATCATTACAAACTCATCTTGAAAACTACAATAGTAAATTTAATTTTTGAATGTGAATTGCGCGCTGCTTGAACTGTAAAACATAGTTTTTGAATGCAAGACTGAGAAATCTGCACACTTTCTGATTTTTTGAATGCATCCATAGACCGCACCCATAGAATCACCCACGTTGGTAAACGTAGTTTTCCATCCTTCCGTCTTTTAAAGTTTAATTAAAAGTTTGTAAACTTGCGTTTAAGAATTTTTACGTATTCTTCATTTAAATTTAGCATACATTTTCATACCCATTCATTTCATGTGGATGTTTCTATAGTAGTAAAAAAAATTTATAATAGCGTAAAACACCGAAAGCGTTTAGCACTAAAAGACCTTTCATAAGGTGAGCTTTAATTGCGTACTGAAAGCTATTTCGATTACATGCCTTATGTACATTTTGAAAATAAGCCCTGACACTTTATACGGATGTTCTATAATTCTGATTAATTTTTATTAGGTTATCATGTTTTTGTGATCACTGAATGCTTGATTGATGATTTTTTAATGTAACTTTATCTTATTTACCACGACAGTTTCAGTTTTTTTTTTGTTGCTTTCTTCATTTTTTAACAAAAATAAGTGATTAAGATTATTGTCATCTTGGATATATACATGTACGACACAAAGTGATAAATTGACACAACATTATTATATATTTTCAATTCCATTTTAAGTTTATATAAATTGTCATGATTCGCAGAAGGACATTTCCATGGTCAAAACAATTTTGTTGTTTTGTTTTTTTTTTTGCTCGTTTAATGCATGGGTGGTAGTTAATTTCTTATTTACATCGTGATTATAACACAGACCGTGTAGATTTATGGCTAAATCTCATCAAATTTTGTGGGCCTGGATATACCAAATTAATAAATAATTATGTAATGAAATATTCTATAATAGGCGTGCTAAAACCACGTGATACATATTTTTGTTGTTCAAAATAAAAGAAAATCAATTTGCGTAGTCACGATTCTGAAACGTTAAATATTAATTTTTTAATGGCAATCAATTATGGAACGATTGGTAACGCACCTTTTCTTATTTCGAATGTTTATAAAATTCAATACTACTGTATACACAAACGAACATCTTTCGAATACACAAAACTTAACTAAATTTTAAAATAATCATAAGCCTGTGTACATATACACAAGTGGTACATGAATTAACAATTTTTTTCTCGTTTATATCTTACTGAATACATTTTTATGCGGAACACCGTCTAAAGGGAATCAATCATGAATACAGCTAATCGAAGATTAAAACAAAAAAAAAATTTATTGAATTATTTTTCACTCGGATTATTCATGTTGTTATCGATTTTCTGACGTTTCATGTTTATATTTTGGCTGTCAGTTCAAATCGAACTATATACGTACATATTATATGGTTTGGATATGTGTACATGTACATAACATCGACACAACAACACAAAATCAAACAATATATCATCAATCATGTAATAACATTATCATAAATAAAATAATGTAAAATTTCACCTCATCAATTTACGAGGGGGGGTTGGCAAGTTAGTTGCGTTGGAAGGATGAGAAAATTGGAACAAAAAAAATGTTATTTTCTTTTATACAAAACGTAAAGTAGATTTTTCTCCGTTAAGACAAAATTCTCATGAGAATGACCTTTTGTTATATGTACTTATATAACGTTGGCAAGCAACAAAAACACTTTCCCTCTAGTTTTTATACACATACATACATACTTGTGATGGAATTTTCAATTTCTTTATTATATTCGCACATTCAAATATGTGGTAAATATGTATACTATTGTAGTCTTTTTCATTTATAAAGTTTATTTTTTAACGGCTTAACGGTTCATAATAAAAAATGAAAATTCTCGTAATTTATGCATACATAAAAATCTCTAATCATTTGGGCGCGCGGAAGGGAATTTGGTTTTTTAAGTGTTTTGAATATTTTAGGTTGACCTAGATTTCTAAATATGGGTGTAGTACTAAATTTATGATTTTATTGTTGTATGCAAATCCGGTTGGAAGTTTTGTTCGGGTGAAACACTAAAACCCGATGTTTTATTTTGTTTTATTTTATTTGGCTAAGGGACGATCAAATAAGTTTAGATCATTAAAATATAATTTATGATGCAACTGTAACCGATCCAGTGGCGAATTATTTCTATAGTTTGTTCTATATGTGATTACCTTAAATGTAAGAGGGCGTCTTGTAGTGTAAGGATTACTATTAAAATTAAACGTATCACCCAGTGTCAACTCACCATCTATTATACAATTTAATATTTTATATAAAGAAATTTCATCAGCCAGAATTCTCTTAGCTTTTAGCGATACTAAAATATATCTTGTCAGTCTGGTTTCATGTTTAAATTTAAAGTTTAAATATCTCGTAAATTTACGTTGAACACGCTTTAATGCGTCACTATGTACTGAATAGTTCGGATTCCAAATAGGGGTTAAAGAATACTTCTTACCAAGGCCACATAAATAACAAGGTGGGAACGATACCCAGTAAAATTTCTCATAGTTCTAGACGAGAAACCAAGCATTTTATATGCTTTCCCACTGCATTATGAATATGCAGTTTAAAGTCCATCCTATCATCAATAGTTATACCCAAGTCAACAACGTTTGATTTAATATTGATATGCATTGTTGATACTATACTTGAAATCTTGATTAACATTTCTCGGTTTTATTTTAATGACGCTGCACTTGTCAACATTAAGGTCCATATCATTTTGGCTGCACCAAATAAATAATTTATCAAGATCATTTTGCTCAAGTTCAAAGATATTCTGTAACGATTTGATACAGCTAAAAATTTTAAGATCATCGGCAAATAACAAAGACTCATGCTGGAATATGTCAGAAATATCATTTATGAGTAAATTAAACAATAACGGCCCAAGCGTTGAACCCTGAGGAACTCCTGAGGTAGGTAAGATTTCCTTAGAACGTATACCGTTTATTTCAACGTATTGAACTCGACCAGTTAAATACGATTTAAACCACAAATAATTACTACCTCTAACACCGTACCGAGACAACTTTTCCAATAGGAGTAAGTGATTAACTTTATCAAAAGCTTTAGAGAAGTCAGTGTAAATTACGTCAACTCCAAAGCCTGAATTTAAGGACTTAGTTACATATTCTGTAAAGCATAATAAATTTGTTAACGTGTAGAACGTCCTTGGAAGAACCCATGTTGACTTTTGGATACAATTCCCTTAGTGTGAGCAAATAATTTTGTATAATTTGAAATGTCTGAATCTACCTTCGCAAAGTGATTTATTAAATAATATCGGCAGTGGTACACAGATGGTTCCAGCTACATTGCTTAGAAAATAAGGAGATAAATGATCAGCTCCAGGACCTTTATTTTTCTCAATTCTGGTTAGCTCCAAAAATGTTTCAGCTTCAGCAATACATAAATTAGGTAAATTGCTACAATGGTTGTATAATGTCCCATCGTTATTTCTGGAATTGTGCAATCCCAAATTGTAAACTGATTTAAAGAAATCCTCAAATAAATTACAGATATCTAAAACATTACAGCTGTAGTTATTGTTATAATGCATTCGTGAAGGGAAAGAATTTGATTCCTTTTTCTTTTTGCAGTAAGACTAAAACAGTTTGGGATCAACAAACAGAGAGTTTTCTATTAGTTTAATGAAATTGCGATAACATCGACTCTGTTCTATTTTCGCTTTAGATCTTGTCATTTAACAAATTTATTAACTTGACTGAATACAAATCAGGATAGGATTTGTGAATACAACGCATAAGCGGCACGTGCCATTCAATTATTTGATTAATAGATTGATAAAAAAAAATCTACAGATTGGTCAGAACTCATATGAGACATACTGTTAATCCAATTAATTGACTTGATTTTATGATTGATTATGTTATAATCACAGTTCCAAAAGTTAGAGCCCTTTTTGTGTTTAATAACAATATCCAATGGTGGATGTGTCTATCAATCACATTAAGCACATCAATAGATGCTACAACAGTTATATTACTAGGCTCAATATTGCTTAGGATTAAATCCAAAAGTCGATTATTATGATTATATATTTTATTATACTGATAAAGCCCAGCGAGGTGCATCACTTCATACAAACTTTCATTAGCTCTATCAGAGGAAGTGTCCGGTAAAAGAGCATTACTATAATCGTTATAGGCATTCCACGAAATATTTGGCAGATTGAAGTCACCAGCTATTAGAAAACTAGTAGACGGCTTTTCTATGTTTACGGTTCTATCCAAGTTAGTAAAATAAGTAATATGATCATTTTGAGTTGCTTCTGGATAGACATAAGGCACATTAATAAACAATTTTTTATTGCTGGCTTCTATACAGATCCAGATTTCCTCAGCATAGGTTTCCCAGTTCAATAGTCGATACGAATTCAATTGTTTCTTAACAGCTACTAAACATCCTCCACCATCAGTTTTATAATGAAACAGGTTAAGATCCCTGTCAAAATAATTCGTAATCATAAATGTTGCAGTTAAGCTTTGTCTCGGTTAGGCAGATTACAACATAACTGCATAATAAAACATTATTTATAAACTTGTCTAGCCTAGTTTTTAAGCCATTAACATTTTAGTAATATATTGAAAGATCCAACATCTAAGAAATTAAAAGAGAAAAAAAAAGAAAAAGAAGATTAATAAATAATAATAAGGAAATAATTTTGCTTCAGACTAGAGAGATGATCCGTAACGAAGAAACTAAGCCTACCAGTATATTTGCTGAAACCTACATCAGTGATGAGCAAATTACGGTTAAGCTCAATTTTCTTTGCCTTAAATGCATCCAAGATCTTTTGCTTAGTTGATGCGTCCATGCATTCTTTGTTTATGAGTGAAAAAAACAAAATGGCGGCGCTAGAGAAACGGAAACTGGAACGCCCAGGTCCTTATAGTTAACTAAAATCAACGAAACAAATTTTTTTTATTAAAATAATTCATTCCGCTTTGCATGAACTTAAAAGTTGCCAAAAAAAAATAAAATTGAAAATTAGAGGACAAAAAGAAAAAAAAACACGTGTTTCTTTATAAACAATTCGTTAAAACCAATATTTGTTTAAACAATTTATACGAAATGTTAGGTTTGTGCAAAGGCCGATAAGCTAAAGAATATTATGTGTACAAAATTTCAAGTTGATTGCTCCATTACTTTTTGAGTTACATTACGTCACATCAATTCGGTGACTTCCTAGGGATCTTTAGGACTTTCTGTTGGGCTTGAAATTTTGGTAATATATTCTTCAGATACTAAATGAATTTTTAAAGTAAAAAAAAATGCAAACAAATTAATATATGGAGGAGCTTCTCGCCTTAAATCACTATTTACGGTAAAGGGACACAGTCAAATTGTGAATTTTCAAAATGGAGATAGAAAGGATTTTCTTCGCTATATTATGATTGTACCAAAGATGATGGAATAATAACATTGGAAAACACGAACAATATAGTTGGTACACCCACTTTTTGGTTATAAATCCAAATTTGGAAAAGACACCTAGCGGCGGATATATAATTACTCTAAATCCCAGAAACAATCCAATATAAATATATTGATACGGTGTCGAATTATCGAACTACTTTTCTTGAATTTCATTTTGTTTACAGTTTCATATACTTAAACATTTTTTTGAGAACTAGTTAACTGCAAAAAGACCATTTTTGGGAAATTGCATTTGAAACAAAAATGACTATAATTCCAATAATTTTGAATAATTTATTTATTTTGTTTGTATTATCAAATTAACAAGATGGCAAAAATCAATTTACATGAACATATTTTGTAAAACGAGTTTTGCTATTCTGTAAAATCGAAATATATCAAATATCCTGTTTTGATTTATCTGAATTTAAATTCAGATAAAGTCGATATCTGCAGATAGCTAGTTTTATTAACAAACAAGACGCACTTTGTAAATATTTAAGTAAAGATAACTAGTTTAAAAAAAAAAACAAAATTTTTGCATAAATTAAAGAGTTTGAATGAAAATCGAATAATCATAATTATTCTTATGTATCCATAATAATATTATTACCGAGGTTGCTACATTTACAAGAATTACAAACGTATTTTATTAACAATATAAAACAAAATTTAAAAGTGAGATTATGAAAAACACAATATTTTTTTATATCACAAGAATTTTAATATAATATGTGCAACTTACGTTTTTTTATTTCATAACAAGTCGGTAATTGAAGTTATTTATATTTAAGAAAATGGAATAGTTTCATAAAAACATTTTTTGTTTTATAGCAACTATATAACTTATTATAACAAGTTCATTGAAAAAAAAAATTATGTAAATTTAACTAATATAGTAATAACTTGACTTATCTTTTTATTTAATAAAAATATTTATTTTTTTGAAGCAGTTATACACTTTTAATAATTTTTTTTTTGGGGAAATTAATGGAAATTTGGAAAATTTGGCAGAGTTATCTGAAAATTTTCACAATTTTTGGATGATTTTCATTCATAACTCAAAATCGAGAAAAATGCAGTTAACTAGTTTCTCAAAAAAAAAAACACAGAAATGTTCTCCTGCTAAGGTGCCTTTACAGTACACTATGCGATTTGCTCACAATTATTGTACAATAGGGGAAATAAATCGTAAATAATTTGGCCCGCAATTTTGTTGAGATTTGAACTTTTCGTTGTCTACAACTAAAAATTGAATGACCTTCCCAAAAAAAAATTAGAATAGTGGTTTAATTTTCTACTTATTCAGAATGAAAAACCAAACAAATTTAATGTTAATCGGGATATGCGCAGTTACGATTGCAATTATTAAAACCAGAAACTTAAAGCTGCATAAATTTATAAATAGGACGATGTAGGGAAGGAACTGGCCAGAAAGACGAGATTTTGGAGAAAAGTATATTTAAAGTCTCGTGTTTATTGAATTAAGATTAGATAATCCTAAAATGTTTAAAAATTTTGCAAGTATGACTACCTCGGCTTTCGAAACATTATTAAAAAGCCGTAAAATCACAAATATAACATAAAATCCAATTTGAAGGTAGTTGTCAAAAATTCGTACACACATTTTATGAAAATGCGGTTGGCTGCAGTTTCAACGCAATTTACGTTCAATTTGATTTTCTGATGCTAACACTACACGATTTCCACGCAGTAAAATATTAAAGGCACCATTATCAAAAGAGCTCGAGCAGCCAAGCTGAAGCATTTTCTGTAATTTCATATACTTATGTACATGCTGCAAAATCCACAAAATCTTGTTTTGGATTTATTCTGTTTTCTCTTCATAGTAAAAAAACAAAATTATTCTTTATTTCCGACTTATCTATCCAACCACCCTTCAAAATAAATTTTTGTTGTTGTTTTACTCGAGAATGAAAGAATACGCATTTTAACAATAAATACATATGCTAAGTATATGAAACTGTAAACAAAATGAAATTCAAGAAAAGTAGTTCGATAATTCGACACCGTATCAATATATTGATATTGGATTATTTCTGGGATTTAGAGTAATTATATATCCGCCGCTAGGTGTCTTTGCCAAATTTGGATTTATAACAAAAAAGTGGGTGTACCAACTATATTGTTCGTGTTTTCCAATCTTATTATTCCATCATCTTTGATTGTACTCTATGCAATAATACGATGTTAGTAAAAACTAAGGTTGACTTACTAGTACTGCACTGAAAAAATTGTCTAGGCCCATTTTATTAAATCGCAGTGTTCAAGGGTATAACACCGTGAGTCATAGGACATCACATATCAAAATCGCAGTGTTCCGGTTTGGTCGATTATGGAATCGGTGGGAGTGAATAAAATGCACATTGAAAATCCCTAAAATTTGTTTAAATTCTGTTACCTTTTTGTATTTTATTCCATTTACAAAACTTTCTAGACAACTAAATGGATCGAATATTTTTTAATTAAAATAAAAATACAATATTTATTAAAACCAAAAATTTAATAACATAAACAGTTAAAATTACATAACATTTATGTGATATTTTTCATATAAAAAATTTTTTATGTCCAAGGACCGGTTTCGAGTATTCACTCTTTGTCAACTTGTTTTTAACTACTAGTCGTTTGGGTGTTCTCAGTTTTTCGATAGCTTAATTTTTGGTTAGTGTATTTTTATTTTAATTAAAAAATATTCGTTACATTGTGATATTAGCCACGGCGAACCATTTGATAATAATGGATTACCATTATTATAGTGTTTATAACTAAATGGATGTTTGGATTTGGATTTGGAATGGATCCCATTCCAAAAGCTGTTATGGATCCGCAGATCATAACGTATAGGGAATGTTTTAGTGTCGGCAAACGCATTATGTGTCGAATACCATTCTTCTTTTCGTCGCCGAACTGTCATCCTTTCGTCGGGCCCAAATGAATTAAAGTTGGACTCGTCCGAAAATCCTTCTCTCCGTCAGTCTTCGGAAATCCAATTTTACCGTTCATTTGTGGATTTTAATCTTTTAGCTCTCATTTCTCTGCACAGTACGAACAGAAACTAAGCCGCTAGTTGTTGCCAAAAGGTCTCCTGTTAGCTCTGGAGCAGTATTGAATCTGTGCCTTACCGTTAAACGGTTTAATACTCGATCTAAGCGATCGGAGGTCAGTCTTTCTTGCAATTGTTGGGTTTTCACAATATCGCTTTAAAAAACGTCACACTCCGGATTCAATACAATTGATCATTTCCGGTATTTTCAAATTTGTGAATTTTTTAGCATGAAATTGCAAAATTTTATGCTTTTTCGACAATATTTAGTTTACAACGACCCATTGTAAAATTTATTCTTTGATGGCTTAACTGGAATTAACTAATATTTATCTCGATTACCACTATAAATTATTTCACAACAATTGGAATATCAAAGAAAAATAAATGAGCGCAAAAAACAAAAACTTAGAATAAACAAAGGACCATAAACTAATCAAAAAATTGTACAAACTAACATGTTATTGGTAAGATAATTGTTACACATTTAGTTTCAAAGAGTCAAAAGTTAATACCAAACTTTTTGTTTCTAAAAATTATTCTCTATAAATTACGTTATATCAAAATATTCTCAGGAGGCCTTGATTTTGTTTCAAAATATTTTGCGGGCTACTGCGATTTGCGTTTAAATTATGAAAAAAATTTAATTTTGTGTAAGTTTATACAAAGGTTTATAAAACAGCTACCTATTATATGTAACCAGTTATAAAATGTCTCATTTTGTGTAACGAGTGAGATGTTCACTGTGGACAAGCGAAACGAGTTGTTCCAACAAACGAAATTTATGATTTAAAGTCAGTTTGGATGCTGATGGAGCCAATTTATTTACAAAGAAGAAATTATCTCATTGGTTTCTGTAGTTCAATTTAGGGTTCGAGGAGGGAATTGTCTCTTATAAAATCAAACAAGCCACCTTACTATTTATATATCAGCCAATTCTAAGGCCAAAAAAACCAAATCTGCAATTGTGCTCCAATTGCGGTTGTTGATACCTCTAAAGAAAGGTTTCGGGAACTATAATTGTTGTGCCAACTCGCGTTTAGATTGTTTCAGTATTTCTATACATTGCATAGTAAATTAGATTTTTTTGAAAGTCACCTTAATAAAGGTTATGAATCAGCAAATTCTGAACCAAAAAAATATAAAATCTGTTCCGAATGCGATTCTTAGTAACTCTAAAGATAAGTTTCGAGAACTCAAATTATTATGCCAAGGGGCATTAAGATTATGCTTAATTATTTCCATAGTGAATAAATGCTTCAGATAAACGCCTCATTGTTTAAGAATTTAAGTGCTCCTTTGGCGTATAGCGCTGCATAACACTTTGTAAGCATATGAAAGTTACAAAAAATCCAGCCGGACTTGAGAAATCTCAAGAAATACGACCTGTTGATCGTTCGCTTAATAAGATGGAGCATTTTAGCGATATTATTTGCCTACAGCAAATTATTGCTGGTATATTTCGAAATATAAATTTCATATTAGACGTTAACCTATCCATTTTGTTTTAAAAACAGCTATGGAACAATTGTTGTGTATTAACCGTAAGAAATTACACCACTGAAAAGTTTTATATTATCACTACTGTTTTGCTGTCACCCGCCAAAAAAAATGCTTTATTGAAATGACACCATTTTGGAGTCGGCATTGTCTAATTACATAATGTAAACAAATTTCAGATAAATTGGTCCAGTGATTTTTTATAGAAAAATTCGAAAAAATCTATATAATTTTCCAAGTTTACTCTGGTCTAACCCCTTAAACCGTGGATGAATAATTTCCTTGTATATCTTTGCAAGGAAAAATAAAAGGTTGGTAATCTCTTTAAGCGCGTCCTAATAATTCGAAATTGGTCAAGTATTTTCAGAATTTAGTTTATAAATTTAGAGCCGCTATTAATACAGATTTGTTGAGTCTATACTAAATAATGGTGCAAATAAAAGCGATATAAATAAATCTCAACATCCAATAATGTTATTATTACCAATGAGGCTGAGATTTGTGATGAGTTTAATAATTTATTTTTAGATATACCTCTTAAACATCTAAAATAGTGTCTTGTTCAGTTGATTGTTTTGCCATTACTACCTCTAGTAGCTCTAACAGTTCTTCAACCTCAATCGTTTCTTTCAGATTCTCAGTGAAATTTCCGTCTGCCCTCTGGAGCAGTCTTATACCTTTATATTAATCTCTAAACAGGATTTTTTAGAGCCGCGCTGCAGAAAGTAAATCATTGATTACTTCACATTAATCTTTTCAAGTTGCCCTTTTTTATCTTCTTAGTTCGAGATTATATTTAGTCAACGCCAACTTGTACTCGCCCCATTTATTGGTGCATTTAGCCTTATTAAATTATTTCATTATCAATTTATAAACATTATTTGCACCCAATGACTGGATTAAGCTTTAACAACCTATCGATCAGTGCGATTTGTATTCCCTAGTCAAGTGGTGCTTAATTGCTTATGTTCACATAATTGCTGGATAAATCGTCTGCTTTTTATTATCCTTCGTTCAA
Source organism: Tipula helvola (assembly GCA_963556165.1). Taxonomy (NCBI): domain Eukaryota; kingdom Metazoa; phylum Arthropoda; class Insecta; order Diptera; family Tipulidae; genus Tipula; species Tipula helvola. The sequence goes on along the minus strand of OY744481.1, from coordinate 348,419,767 downwards.
AATTTTGTAACCAAGTACTAGATTGTTTCATTTTTCATCAATCCGATTTGGGAGTTTTCACTTCTATGGCAAACCCTTGATTTTATTTTAAGCTCGAATGATCCCAAAAGTTATGCAATCTATGCTCATTACCAGAACCAATTTTCTTGCAAAATTAAAAAAAAACTGAAGTAAAAATCTGCGGATCAAAAGATGAAGGATGGGGGAGCAGTAGACAATAATTTAGCAATTCAAATTATTTTTTACAGATAATTTTATTACAAAGTCCAAATTTAAACAAAGCTGCATAATAAAAAGTTTTTCTTTTACAAAAAATGCTCAAGCTTGTTAAATTATTTTAAAATATTCAGTAATTTGTTAGATTAAAAATCTGTGTCACACGCATGCACAACACCATGAATTCATGTTTTATTATGCAATGGGGTAATAAAATTTGAAATAAAATACGATGTTGTCGGTTCAAGCCATAATTTATCAGAATTAAGCCGCATATAATAAATTTGCAAAACGTATACTACCTAGTCCTACATACATAATACCTGATAAATATGCAACATATATTTTTATGATTTCAATTTATTATTCAGCTTGTAATTATTCAATTTTCTAAACTATGTATTTGTGAAATACTTTTTATGGTACGAAAGCGTTAAAATGTTTTATATTTTAAAAAATAATAAATAAAAATTAATTTACATTTATTGATTTTTTAAATTTTTTTTTTTATATTTTCAGATAATTAAGCTGTAAATAAACAAAATAATTAATTTTCGTGTGTAAATTAAAATTATTTCATATAAAAAAATATAAAATCCTAATTTAGTGAAATAAATTTAAAAACGAAAATGTTATGTGGCATGTCGTTTATAACAATGGAATATAATTTTATATTATTAACAACATTTTGGTTTATATTATGTGGTGAGTTAATAATTTTGTTATTTATATATTTTTATAATTAAATTAATTATTTAAAAAAAAATTATAGGGATTTACTGTAATAATAATATTTTAATACGCATTAAATTATGAATTACGTATTTATTTTGGTCTCAATTTATTACCTATGTATACCTGGTTTTATTTGGTACCAAGGGGAGTGCAACAAATTTTGGTAAATATTAATTTAACACTTTTGTAGTAACTGCAACATACAAAATACCTTCATTTGAAGATATTAAACCGTGAAAAACCAGCTATAGTTTCAGATTCTAATACCTATGGTCCAAAATTGTTTTCATTAAAAATGAGCTTTAATCTGAATAAAAGGAATATTCGAATTAATAAATTTAAGGATTATAGAATAGAATTTGAAGTCCGAGTTGGCATATATTTTAATATACTGGCTGATTAAATTGATTTTTCCAGATATTCAGAGATCTGCTAAAAACGAATATAAAACGAATTATTATCGTAGGTTTTTTTTGATGAATTTACAGATTGTTAAACACTTAACTTTTTACACTTTCTGCCGTAGGCACTTGGCGAAACACACTTAATACACACATTTTTAATTTTTTTTTTAAAACCCATGTTAAATATTTCGCAAAATTACAAAAGGTTTAAAAAATCACTCGATCGATTTCGACTTGTTAGGCCATCATCAGGAGTATCTACTAAACTGTAAAAATAAAAATGTAGTTATTTATTTGGAAAAAGCAAAAAATGAAACAAACAAATAAAAAATGTGGGAGTGGTAAACAATAAAAATGGTGAGAGCAATAAACTTTAAAAATTAAAAGCGGATGAGTTAAACACAGGTATATGATTATTGATTAGTCAACGGCCGAATAACAAAATTCCAGATGTTGTTGTTTTTTTATTTTATTATAACCCGACGTATTAGTCATTTTATGGGATGGTATGAGTATGGGAATAAAACAGTGCGGGGTCGGTAATTGGTGAGACACGTATTTCTCCAAAAGAAGCAACACGATGATGCTGATAGATCGTATAATTGAAAGAGTTGGACAACTCATTAGCTAAAGACGATAAAAATAAAATAGTTTGCACATTAGGCTTAGAACAGTGTCTTCCAACATCAAGATTTGAGAACGTCGTTGTCGTTTTACAAACGACAACTATGGACTTACAGTACACAATTGTATTTCGAATAGTTCATATTGCTATATGTGTAGTTTTCTACAGCGATTCTTGTCCAGGCCAGAATAAAAATTCTTTTGTAGCAACTATGTTTACTTTATTTTTGCAAATCGGTTCAGTTGAATCTATTGATGAATAAAATCTTAACTGTAGGCCATACGCACATGGAATGTGATGTTGACCACTCGGTTATTGAAAGAACGCGCAAAAAAAATAACGATGAAAATTCACCATCCAAGAGATTGGTACAATTTTGTTCGCGATGTCGGGTACAAACACACATTCAATGTCATTGAAATGACCCAAGAAGAATTTTGCAATTTCTCTGAATTTTTGAAAACTATAAGTTAAACTGGCGAAAAACTGACACTGATGGAAATCCGTTTTCTTGGAAACTAGTTCGATGGATGTGATTCGAAAAAAAATTTGGTGTGATTAAATTTAAAACGTCACTCGACTAAATTAGCACTAGAATTGCTCCGATCAGATGAGGCATGAGGGGTTCTCTCGCTACAGTGTTCTTAAGCATTGTAAATCGCTATTTTGTAGTTTGTAATTTTAATTAAAATTTATGTGGAAATTAATTATTTTAATCGCTGTAACTGAGCGTAAGATCATAGGAAGAATTCTCGGTCCCATTAAAGAAGGAGCCACGTACAGAATGCGAATGAATCACGAGATCAGAAATGTTCTCGATAAAGTCGTCAAGGCTAAGATGGCTTGGGCACGTACTTCGTTCACAAAATCGGACCACCAAACAGGCCTTGGAGTCGGCACCAACGAAAGTAGGACCTCGTGGGAGACTACCTACCCGATGGATGGACGACGTTGAAAGGGACCTATACACACTCGGTCACCGTGTCTGGCGTTCTCTTGTGGGAGGATCGAATTATTTGGAGGAGCATCATTGAGGCGGCCAAATCCCTTCATGGGATGTAGCGCCAACGGAAGAAAAAGAATAAAATTATTTTAATGCCTCAGTTTGTAATTTAAATTAAAATTTATGTAGAAATTAGTTATTTTAATTAACAATTTTAGGTTATGAACAAAACTGTTACCAATGAGCCGGAACTGAGATTTCTCCTTTATTCAGTTGAAGGCGGTGGTCAATGTAATCGTTGTAGGTATTTTCTGTATTCAAAAGAAGCCGCAGGTCCAAATGACCGTAATGTACTTTTCTTGTGTTCAAAATGATGGCGAACGTGAATAAAATCAATGCGGGTTATCTGTTGTCCAATTAGTTCCAGTATATTCCTTAAATAAAAATTACTGTGTATTTAGATATATTTGATCACTGTTTTATTCACTGTATTCACCGTAAAGAAAGATTAATATACATTCTTGAATAGAAGGGCGCCCAAATTTAATTTTTATTTATGGGTGTGTCCGATATATACGTAATTCATCATACAATTAATTTTTGCGTCGAAAAGAACATCTTTTATCACGCTTTAGGTCTTAACAAAAAAATTAGTACACAAATTTAAGGCTATTTCATGTAAAATATGATTTTTGTTTAATCACCCGATACACAAACCAATAAAAAATACACCTCTTTTACATGAAATATTCTCTGGTATAAAATATTGGTGTTGCGTAAAACCGGCTTTTTTTCAATATTGAATCGTTTTTGTTTCATTGAAATGTCATTTTAGTAGTGATTGTGATTGTGTGTGCATCAGTATCGTCTGAATTTATGTAAGTACGCAAATTTAATAATTAGAAATGGTGGTAATTGGTTCAAATATTATTGAACAATATTAATAAAAAGAAATTTTAAGTTTTTTCTTTACAATAATTATGGTGAGAAATAACCAACAGGAATAAACAATAAAAACAATTTGGTGATTCAAATTTAATAATGACGCCATGTTCATTCATGTTACAATTTCGACAAAGTATTTTCATTATATTATTATTAAATGTGGATATAGAGCTCTAACCAAATTTATTTATTGATTTATTTATTTTTAACACTTTTCATCCAACGCATCATAATTTCTTAATTAATAAGACATCTTATTGACACTAAGTTTTTTCGAATACTATACGCTAAACCATTAACTTAAAAAAACTATCTATGTATATCACTTACCTGTAAGAATTTCCATTATGGTATATCTGGAAAAACTTACAAGCTAAGCGGAAACATATCATCGCGGAACATAACATTTTTAACGCGGAAATACAATTTTAAAGAATCACGGAAATTACGGAAAAATGTTGTGTTGATGAAGATGTTTGCTTTTCGATTTTATAACTTTAAATGGCATTGACAAATATTTATAATTATGCGTTTATTGTTTGTAATTTAATATTACGTAAACACGATTTACTAATTATAAATTAACCTTGAAAGTTGTATGACCCCGGAAATTGACTTATTATAAATTAAATTTAATGAATAAGGAGTGTTTCACAACATACCTTCCCATACATATGACGATTTTTCTAAAGGAAAAATCTTATGGGACATATATGTATCTAAGTAGGCTTAGGACTTAGTATACTAATGGTTATAAATTACTTATTGTTCTTACATTCTAATTTGTTGAGGCTTACATAGTGGCTTCGTTGTCTGTGTGGGAGTAATATTTGTAAATGTTGGTTTCAAATCATTTTGGAAGTTTAATAAGTTGGCTTCAATCACACAATATTTTGGAAGCTTTGGATTTAGTTTTATATCAGCTTTGGAATTTTGAATCGAATTTCACCGCATCTTGAAAGTTTTGGTTATGGAACACCTGAACCTTTTTTGTTTTCGGAATAGTATAATGTTGATTTTTTTAGCTACTGCTCTAATGTTGTGTGGATTTGGTAGGAATTCCAAATATGCCTGTTTCAACATATGTATGTATCTTATTTCGGTTATTTTGAAACAATTCTCCTTGATAGCTGGATGATGATCATGTCTCACACATCTTGTCTCAGGATGCGTCTTCATTTGCACTGGCCGTACATATGTTTTCTCTGAACCATTGGAATATGTTTGAATTTTAACGCAAACTATCATGGGATGACATCTGTACTTTAACGAGAAAACGGGAGCCATCGTATGTAAAACTGTTGCAATAATACTGTTTGGTTATGATACTCCAGCGAGTATAACAAGGTTGAAGTTGATCAGGTTGTTGTAATAGCTCGTACGTTAAATATACTTAATTTGTTGAATCGGCTGTTACGATGAGTATTATTTGACATTCCGCTTCTACGAAATTAATGCCCTTACTTTGCTTGCTGAACTCAAAATCCATTTTTTGTGATTCATTGGGGTTTTGGTTAATCGGTAATTGGATCGGTGTCTAAGTTGTATTTGCTGTTCATATGCTGCCCATGTGACCAATTGTTTATTCGACAAATACTTATGTGTGCTATCCATTGATTTGAGTTTGGTGAATTAAAATCATGGTTGTATGGTTGAAGTGCATCTGCAAATTTGTTTGTACAATGGTGATCCTTTGTCGTTAACCATATTTTTGTATCAAGTAGTGTTGAGAAAAATTATTGGGCCATGATGTAGCTAGATGATATGTGCGGTTCATTGGATAATGGTATAATGTTTTGTTGTGAATCATAGTTTTCTTTGTACTGTGTGATAAACCATGAAAACCCGATTTGAAACTTTTCCACTTGGTATGTTGATCGTTGTAGTTGGTGCCTCTTTTGGATTTATTTAATTCTCTAGTTACAATATTTTAGCTTAACTATTTTTCAAATTTACTATTCTTAATTTGTTAACTATTGTTAATTTCTTAAGCAATTTTGTTTTGGGATCAGATTGGATGATTGGATAAGTTATTTGTTTAAAACTAGTAAATTACTTTATATTAGAATGATTCTGTTTGTTATTTATGAAACAAATGCTAGTACCAAATTTTGATTTTAACTTAAGTAAATGATTGCTCATTAGGAATTTATTTAAAAAAAAATGCATCTTTCGATTTCTTATTCTAAAAGTTAGTAAATTGCTCGATTTAGTAAGTTGTTCTTTTCTTGGGGTTATGTGGATCCAAGCAAAGAAAAACTTACTTATTTTTACCGTTATCACTCGTATGTTTCCAATTTTATAAATAATTTTTTTTTTGTTAAATTTTGATTGTAATTTAATAAAATTATTTATTAATTATTTTATTAAAATTATTGGAACTGGATTTTAGGTTCACATTATGAATTTAGTGGTGTATTAGGAAGAAAGGTTTGGTAATGGCTTAATTTCTTTTTTCTAGTTTTGTAATTAGGAACATTGTTTTGATAATGATAATAAGGATTATTGGTACGAGTTGTATTGCTTCTCTTAGAGTAATTTGAGTATTTGCAAGAGGAGTTATTATTGGGATATTGTCTGCTATATCACTTCATCGGTATGGAATTTGAAGGATTCTTATTAATTTCTAAATTATTCGAGATTGAACTCGTCGGATTAATTGCTTTTGAATTATTCGAGACAATGCTCGATTCGTTTAAATAATTAATGCTCGAGAAGGAAATCGGCGGAATGATTGAGACGTGACTATTGGTGTTATATTGGTGATTCTCATGGTTGGTTGTAAATCGCTGTTTTGTACTTTGTAATTTTAATTAAAATTAATGTGGAGATTAATTATTTTAATTTAAAATAAATTACCTGCCACAGTATTATTAAGCACAAAATAATAACCGAATTGCTCCGATCTGATGAGCCCGATCATTCTCTTGCTATAGTGCCCTCAATCTCTATAAATCCCTATTTTGTAGTTTGAATGTTTAATTAAAATTTATGTGGGGATTAATTAATCTAATTTAAAATTAATTAGCCACTACTGCTTTTTTACGCAAAAATTGACACCATCTGCTCTCCGATAGGATGGGCCATTTCTTGCTACACTGGTTCAAGCATTTAAATCGGTCGAAATCAGAAGTTCGCGGCGCGGTTGCCTTTGCCGCCCGAAGCCGAAGGGTAAGGTAAAGGTAATGTTTATAGTTGATGAGTAATTGCCCCCGACCAAGAGCTAAATTTCGGGTCAATTTTCTGAACGTGCGGTGTAAAACGTTATCACGTCAAAAATTGTCATTTAAATTTGTGGTTGCACCACAATTCCTACAATTTTAAAATTATAATTCTTAAAAAGGTGTTTTATTTTTTCATAAAGATTTTTAATATATGGAATGGCCAAATAATGTGTGGTTCCAGTTTTGACTTGAAAACCATCTCCAAAATGTGTTATTAATTAATTTTTTCGGATATTGGTTTTCAACTAATGCATGTTTTAGAATTTTTAAATTATGATGGAATTTAGTATCGGAAAGCCTTAGAATTTTTTGGGTTAAAATTTTAATAGTGTTAATTTTGTAAATGGTGGGAAGCTAAGAATGCAAATTTAGATATCTACCAGACCAAGTAGTTTTATGATACCAATCACAAGAAATTTTGCCGTTTGGTTCTTGAATGAAATGAAAGTCAAAAAAAAAAATTTTGTTCTCTACTTCTTTTTTTAAAGAGAATTTTATTCTGTTGTTTGTTGAGTTTAAAAGCTTGTAGGAAATATTCAATCTTATCTATTGGTAATTGGTATATACGGCTCTGATTATATCATCAACATATCTGTAGTAAAATAATGGTTGAAAATCTAAAGAGTTTAAAACTGAATTTTCTAGGTTTTCCATTAGTAAATATGCAATAATGGGACTTATCCTGTTGTACATAACAATGCTTTATATAAGTATGTTTTTCCTGCACCTCCTGGTCCATCAATAAAAAAACACCTGTGGGAATAGCACTCATTGTTAGCAACGTTCGTTACAGTTTCAAAAACTGTCTGTTGTTCTCGATTAAACGAAGATTGCATATCTAGATCTTTTTGTTGTTCGAGATGTGCATCGTAGAGGTTCAATTAAATTGTTAGGAGGACAACTTTTACCGTGAAGCTTTAAGTGTATCTTGAATATCTTTTAGAGCAAACATCTCACATTGAAAACAGTGATCATTATGTCCTACATGACGATGCATGTAATCTTCACATATTTCTTTTTTAAATTTGTTAAAAAGATCAGCAGCATTAGAAGGAGATGGAAAAACACAAATATATATGCAAACAGATCTCGTATTTGGCGTAGCATACCTACAATTACAGCGTCTGCGAGTGAATTATCCCAAGTTGCGTCATCATTAAATAAACCTCTGAATGTTTTCAATTCTTCGAAGGATGAAACCCCTGACACATGAAGTAATAATAATCGTAAACAAAATTTTTCTATATCAGTCCAGCTTACAGAAAAAATGCGTCCGATTGTGGTGTTACCACCTCTTTGTTGAGGTTTTCATGTACCTATGCTTTTATTGAACACATAATGGTTTGGTATATCGTGATATAGAAAAGCTCTCGCATTTACATCCATTCGAGTTAATTAAGAAAAAATCTGTTTGCATTGTGTCTTTATTAGTAGCTTGATTGATTCTTTCATGCATATTTTCTTCCGTAAATATAACAGTTTGTTCATCTGGTAGATGGATTGGAAGTCTTACAATACTGTGCAATTGCTCGTGCATGTTGAAACTGAATAGGCGCCAGGCTGCTTCAGGAGCACTAACATACCTGGAGTCCATGTATGTTTTAATTTCATCACGGTTGAGCGTACTGTGTTGAGCAATTGTTATATTAGCACAGTCATGCCCTTTGTAAACATATTTGAATAAGTATTTGACACTTTTAATGGATGCACAACTCTCAACATCAATATGACAATTAAACTTTAAACGTAAATATGGATTGTATGGTACAATCCATCCATTGTCCACAATCTTACCATTAAGTAAAATGACGATGAATTTAATCCATTATTTCTTCTCCTGTATTTTGGATATCCATCACTGTTTGCTAATGTTTCGTTTTGAAATGTTTTCGGAAAATATTTGCTATATTTTCCATCGATCATACATGGCGCGGAAAGACTTTTGCTTCCACATGGATGTATCATGTGCTTTGTTTCAATAGCATGAAGTCTAGGGTAAATATTAATATTCGGTATCTCGGCAGATACAATTGAATTCATTTGCATATATCTTCGCTGTTAGAATACCAAAAATGTGTTTATTGGAAATATCGTCCAGTAATTCCTGAAGTTTTAAATTGAATACACGGGCCACCAAATCAGGGCGGAATTCAGGGGATTGTCCATCTAATAAATTATCTGTAATTTCAACTCATTTGGGATTACATGTCATTGTAATAAAAAAGTCTGGTTTACCATATTTTCTTATGATTGCCATGTCATCTTGATAATTTTGAGCCATGCCAGTATAATTGCTATTCCAGGGGCTAAGCCTTGGTTGACAGCTTTACTTTGAAAGAAATCCATTAGCCCAATATACTTTTCAGCTCTTAGCTTATGCTTTGGTTTTGCCGAACGTAATTAACTCGGTTTGCTCCAGTTTTTAAATATGTATGCACATAAGCAACTTCGTTGGATCTAGAAGCATTGTATCGCTTTGAACTATTGCCATACTAATTGCGCTACATTATTTGCCGCAGAATCACGGATATATTCTTGCTCTACTTCATACATCATTTTAAAAGCCAGACCAAATGTGTTGATTGTTGCCATGAAAGAATTTAATTCACCCATGAGTTGAGCATTGCACCTTGAATTTTCTGCGATTCCCATTCGCTGTTCCGATGCTTCATCTGGTTCAAGAACGTACAGTTGAGCGAATTTTCTTTGATCTCCATTTTCCGGGTATAAAGATCCTGCCCTATGATACATTTGACCATGCATTCGAAGACAATACGGACCATTACCTGGGGGTGGTGCTATATTAGCACCCATTGATGCAAATGCCAAAATGCTGCAAAATTTTTTGAAGATTCATGTTGGTTAGTCATCAGTTGCTTTAATATAGGTGGTATTGGAATTGGGCCTAAAACAACCTTTCCTTTTTGAGAACAATGAGTAAAAAGATTGTCTTGCGGTAGCTCACGTGGAAAGTGTTTCGCGTTGCATGAACCACAATGTACATTCATTTTCCAAAATTTAAATTCTATAACGGTTGATTCATCAAATCCATCCGTCGGCTCGAGTATATTGTCTGTTCGTTGCGTTCTACCATTTAATCTAATATTTTGTCGTCATATTCTTTGCTGCTCTATTTTTCTTTGCTTTGAAACAGCATTCTCTTCTTCTGTCATTCTTCGTCGAGGCATTTTAAAAATAATAATGCATTTAATAAAAATGAAAAATTATTCCAAAAGCAACTGAACAAAATAAGCAACGAAAACCGAAAAAGATAATGGATAGGTGAGATTATTACAGAGTACTTCATCTACATATTCATAAAAATTACAGGTGCTGACTTACCAGCGTATATAACATGATATGTTTTCATATTTTAATTCTTTATTTTATTAAATCAGTTGTCAATATAATGAATATTGGACACTACCAAAGAGCACTTCACCTATTCATAAAATATTACAGATGCTAACTTTCCAGCGAATAAATTCCCAAATAAAACGAAAAAGATAATATTCAATTACATAAAATAACAACACACTAAACAAAGTCAATAACGCTTCATATTATAGTCGTCAACTGAAAAAAAAAATAACAAAAGGAAAACTCAAAACCACCGAAAAAAAACAAAACGAAAACGGAAAACATAATATTCGACCAACACAGTAAAAAAGGAAAGCAATGCATACTATGTTAAAAAAAAATTAAATGTTTCGCTATCGGCATCACAATTTTCGGCTTCATGGGGCATGCTTATACACTGCGCCAATTAAAAAACGGAACAGAAATTTTCTTCGAAAAATACCCAGATTTGAACGCTTGTATCTTGGTGAAATAACACCTTTCAAAAAAATTTTTTTGTTTCTAGTAGAAGGAAATTTTGTTTTCTTTTCGATACTGGAAACCGTTTTATTTTATTTTGTTTTTTTATGACCTTTTTGAGTAAAACAAAAGGTGTCTAAAAAAAAAAAAAATTGCTGCTGTTTGAAACTGTAAACGAACTTGCTCGATATTTCATTCAAAAATCCAAATCGGCCATTTTATAGAGAATTTAGAAAACTTGGAAAATTATACTAGGAAAATTTCTGTACGGCTACTCTTTGTCGAGTTATTGAAGTTTTAGTGTGTTAAAGTTTTAGTGTTAAAGTGATTTAAAATTTTATCGTAGAGTGCTAAGTTTACAAGAAAAAAAAATTTACTTCTACGCTTTTTGATACGTTTTCTCTTAAAGTTCAAAAACTCAACAAGGAGTGGCCGCACAGAAATTTTCCTAGTATCATTTTGCAAGTTTTCTAAATTCTCTATAAAATGGCCGATTTGGATTTTTGAATGAAATATCGAGCAAGTTCGTTTACAGTTTCAAACAGCAGCAATTTTTTTTTTTTTTAGACACCTTTTGTTTTACTCAAAAAAGTCATAAAAAAACAAAATAAAATAAAACGGTTTCCAGTATCGAAAAGAAAACAAAATTTCCTTACTAGAAACAAAAAATTTTTTTTGAAAGGTGTTATTTCACCAAGATACAAGCGTTCAAATCTGGGTGTTTTTTCGAAGAAAATTTCTGTTCCGTTTTTTAATTGGCGCAGTGTAGTAACAATATTCGCCGCTGTTTTTAAATGCAGCACCCTCGGTAAAGGTTAGAATGTCAAATGATATTAGTGTTTTGTATCGAAACTGTATTGTGAATTTAATAACACAAAATAATTTTTCTATTTTAAAATGTTTATAAGTCGTTTAGCAACGCGTTCGAACTTCGTAGCCATAAAATTAAACGTTAAACATTATTGTAACCTATATCACGACGGTAATGACATCTGATGTGCGGAAACAAAAACAAGCTCTTTTTACATGCTCCATTAGCAAATTATATTAGCTGTATTTCCATGAGAAAAATGAATTCAAATTATTTTTGAACTATTTTTTCTCATGGAAACAAGTCGCGAATTATTTTTCCGAATTGAAATAAAACAACAAGTATAAAGATCAAGTCGGCGTCTGGTGTCGGGTGGTATAACTGAAATTAGGAATGAATTAAATAATTCAAACTTTTGGTATACATCTTGTATTACATCACTGCACTCATATATTTATAATATCTGAGAAAAATAAAGCAGCCATGATTTCTGTTCAATTTAGCGAATTTTGTTATGTACTAAGTATGTACTGTACATATGATTTTATTATAATTGAATAAAGATTTTGATTTACGAATCTCTTTTTATGTAATTTTCTTTCTCTGCTTGAATGATGGTGTGCTCTATGTTAGTTGACTTCCAATAAATCAGCGAATTTATCATATAGTATATTAAATTTTCATTATTATTATTATTATTATTATCTATTATTAGTATTTTTGCTTGTTATTATTATAAAAATCGCTTTAATTTATTTCCATTGTGTTCAAATTTATTGTATTGATAATTTAAAATTTCCTTTCTTCTCGAAAGCTATACACAAGAGAAAATATCTATAAACGAGTATGTCTTATTTGTATTTTTTTAATAAAAAAATAAAAAGAAGCTTAAATCAAACCAACCAAATATTTATTAAACATAATATTTTTGGTTGTTTTCGTAAACCAATTAAAATGTATAACGATATTTATAATTTTATTTTTTATTTATAATTTATTGCTGTAACGAAATTATATTTGGTAAGTAATCGTGAAAAAAAAAATTTGTCCCAGATTTTCACATTATTCGAAGAATTCCAGGACTCGATTACCAGGACTACAAAATTAATCGATTTAGGAAATATCGTGTCCGTCCTTCCGCCTTTTTATACTTCCAGTAATACATTTTTGTTTTGCCTCCCTGTTTCATAAATATTAATAGTTTTGATCGAAATTTTGTACAAATCAGTTTGTGTTACCTTTTGGTTCCATTCGAGTCTAGAATAGAAGCAATTGCAGTAAAAAAAAAACTGCCAAACAGATTTTATTAAAAATAGGACCGACAATCTATCATCTACCGAGGCACATTTTTTGTAACAAAATTGTGTGATTAGGTTATTGCATAATGCATGTGGCCATATAAAATATTAAACGGGAAGAATCAAATACTATAATCATTGTACAAAATATATTCGGTTCATACGAGTACAAAAGTTAAGAGATCAGAAATAATTGTAATGCAACACAATTATTACTCACTTGTCTCATTTATTATAATTTTTTTCATTTAATTATGACCACAAATTATAATTAACTACAATAAATTGTAATTATTGTGTTGAAAATATTTAATTATGATTGAATTTAATACAATTGAATTAGTTTATTAATAATAAATAAAAAACAAGCGTTAAAAAATTGTATATTGTATTTTGTGTAGTAATTTTGTTTTTGTTAATGTTGCCATTAATTTATAGTAATAATACAATTATAATTATTAAAAATCATTAAAACAAAATGTATTTAACATTATTGTTAATTGATGTAATTTTAATGGAATTTACGTTTAAATAATAAAGCAGCTGGTTGATTGTATATCTACAATTTAACGTCCCATTTTATATTTGCTGTGCTCATTGTTGAGTAATTGGTTTTTTTAGTATTTTGTTTTATGTACGCCGCACTAATTGGGAGGACGAGTAGGTGGAGGATAATTGTGGCCTACGTTAATTGTGGTGTTTTTTTTTGTTGTTCGAGTATCATTTTGTTAACATATTTTCTATGTACTTTAATTTCAACTCGTCATTGTGAAGGTTTACAAAAAAAAAAAAAATAAAAATAATGTATGGATTTTGGTTAATAAAACAAAGTGGTCGTGGCTGAAACAATTAGGACATTGTATACTGGTATGCAGATGACGATGATGATAATAACCTATTATGATAATGAATGTATAAATAATTGAGTATTTAAAGCTTTTAATGCTAATTTAAGTTTTTTGTGTTGTTTGACTTTGTCCGAAACGTAATTTGCTTTGTAATGGAGCTAACGAACTAGGTTTCATGTTTTACATGCTGGTATGAAAATAAACTTGGATATTTTTCCCTTATTATAAATAAGCCACCCAAGTTTTATAATATTATTTTCTTTCCATTTTCCGTCTCAATAAAAAATAGTGCTCTCTGCGGTTTTGCATGCTTCTTAAGGTTACAAAAATTCTATAAGCGCAACATTAATCCACTCCTTAGAAAAAAAAAAAATAAAAACTGCAAACTGTAATATTTAACATATTAAAAGTTTCGATTTCGAAAGTTTTTGTTCGTTTATTCATTTATGTTTGCATAATTAAGTTTCTTATTGCCAGAGAATGCCATGTCCAGTTTTACAAAACAACAAGACAACCTCCAGTCAAATAATATTTCCTGTCTTTTTTTTAAATTAAATTGCGGTTGGTTTCATAACACAAACTTAGGCGTGTTTTTTGCTAAAAGTAATTTGATCAAACTTTCATTTGCGAAACGTTTTTTTGCCAAAAGACATATACCCAAAAAATAAATCTAATTAGCTAACTGGCGAACTAAATATTTGGCTGAACAATTTCTTTCTGCTAAATATTTAACTGAATGTCAAACACTTCTGTGCATAAACACAATATAATTAATTTGCATTGAATTTGTTTGTACTACTGGAGATTATCAATTTATTTGTAAAACCGTTCATTAATCATTATCAATTGTTTTTTTTTTCTGGAAATGTTTTTGGAATTTTGGAATGGGAAGGATTCTGACGAATTCATTTTATGCACAGTCAACTTGCAGATATAGGTGAAATATATATTAGAAGAAACTGATTTTTTTAGGGTATACATGAGAAGAAATTATTAATTGTAAATAGGGAATACCTTGCTTATAATAGCGTTCAAATTCGTAAATATGTAACCAAAAACCAATTAGGAATGTTTCTATAAAACTTCTAAATGACAATGCTTAATCTGCCGGATTAAGCTTCTTCTTCTAGGCAGTTAATTATTATTACGATTAAAAGTTTTATTTACTAATATTTAAATAATTTATTCAAATTTAAATCAATTCTCATTCACTTCATAAGTCACTAATTTATTGATTGATTTTGAATGTACGACCAAGCATTTAGCAGGATATCCCGGTAATTCTAAGAATTTTTGACGCCAGGCCGGCACCGTACACCCTTTTGATACAACGGATTTTTTCTTCATTCCGAAAATATTTTATTAGCTATGCCAGCTGATAAATTTATGAAAATTCGATAGCGAGCATTAAACACCATCCTTCAAATAAGAAGCAAACCGCATATCACATACTCAGGTGGTGGAAGAATGCGTTAAGGAAGTGAGCGATTTTTCTATATACAAATTTCTAATGATGATGAAAGATTCGGTTACAAAATCATAATTTATGTAATTTATAATTTCGTAACTTTTCTTTTGTCACACAATTGTCTACTATGTACTTGTCCCAACATAATAGAAAATAAAAATTTGAAGTCTAACATGCCACCTGATGAAATTAATAGTTTTGAAAACAATTTTTACTTGACGTTACTGAACACAAAAGGCGCATATTCTAGGACCTAGCGGGAAGCATTCTGGGTCCGTAAGCTAGAATTCCGTTGATCGACCTAACTGTTTGGTTTGGTTTTTTAATCGTTGTTCTTGCAAAGTGTCAATTTTGAATGAATTTCGATTTATCTAAGAAGATATGCTGAAGAGTAAAATTATTTTCTCAGCAAAGCCGTAGTTTCGAGGTTTTTGCTTAATTTATTCATTTGTTAAAAAAATTTTGTATTACTAATATTGTAGTCTGATATAAGATATTTATAGGCAACTCGAGATTTTTAAAATCCCCGAGAATTTCTTCAGATCCCAAATTGTATTATAAATTGCATGAGTTTAGCATTTAGTATACATCAGCCGTTCCCACGATATTTCAATTACGATCGAAAGAAGCAAGGCCACAGCTCATGATGATCTTCAAAATCATGATTTATTTTAATGGCTATAACATCAAATCATTAAATGGTCTGTCTGGGCTACATCCATTATTTGTTTAGCGAAATTTTCGTAACTTTCAGCCCCAACGAATCGGTTTTCGTTGAAAAAGTTGTTCTACACCAATTTTGCCGAGACTTTAGTTTTAAAAAGAATCCGTAACTTTTAAAAGGAAACAAAAAGATATTTATGGTCTCAATTCTAAACTATCTCCTAAAATATTTTCCACCAAATTGAATTTTAAATTTAAAGGTATTGTAGGGCAAACTCTTTCTGTTTGCGGCGAATAGGCAAGAAAAGTGCTAAATAAATTTCTGAAACAATTCTAATGCCTTGGGCAAACCACTCTACAATTCTGCTGGGGACGAAATTTCAAATACCGCCACTAATTATAACCCTTGTGTCTGTAACCAGAAAAATTTACGTTGTTCTATAACCGGTTACCCGGGGTAGCCATACTTGCATTTCCCTATTTTTAATGAAAACGTTTGCATTTTTTGTAAATTTCCTTTAATTTTATTATTTCCTAGAGTAAAAAATGCAAAAAAAAATAATCAAAAATGGTTGCCTTTTGCTTTCTTTTTCAGCGTTATTTACATTGGGTGCGTTGCGACATACAAGATTTTTACAGCAAAAACTCCTATTCGGCTAGTAAAACTCACAACATGAGAAATTTTTGGCATTAAACTTAGCTTTACCACACTTAGATATTTAAGCATCAGCCCCTAATAATTATACAGATAAAATCATTTCGACTCGCGTTCAAGTGTTGAATGCGTTCTCGGTAACCCACTTAGAATATCAGCTCAGTATCATTCCATAATCATCGTCCGGCGAGATTTTAAATATAGAATCTTATGTGTTTCTGGTAACAAAGAAACGGACCACAGCGCGGAAATCATGTTGTGCTTGTAAATATAGATAATGCGCGCAGAGCACACTACCAATATTGTAATTATAAGATGGCTAATGTGCACATAGTAAATTTGTTTTGAAAGTGTGTAAAGGTTTTGTTATTATTATTGTTTTAATTATTAAATATTTTTCAATTTCAACTAATTTTGCTTCTGTTTTACTTGTGAAATCATGAAATCAAATTTTTAATGTCTATGAAGTTTATAAAATTTGTTTAGTTAGATTTTAGTAAATTTTTCAGTTGTGCACACAATGGGGAATTAAGTTGGTAAGGTTTCGTTCAAAGTTATTGTGTCCTAGTCAGACCGAAATATAAAATAAAATGTTTATTTAACAATTTTTTTTCTGACCCAAGACCATATTAGCCAACATTTAGAAAGTTCTAGTACTTTGCTACCCTTAGTATTAAAAAATAAAAATCTTAATTTACTACAAAGGCCGAAATATATAGGGTCATTATTAAATGAACGATTTGCGTTTAATATTTTTTATTTGCTTTTTTACTGTTTGTTTTGGTTAGGTATGAAAAATTGTGTCCGCGTTAATGGCCACCTCTATAGCATTGACGTAAACTTCGGTTAATTTTTGACCACTTTCCATGACATGGCGTAGTGTTTCGGCTGAAATTTTGGAAATTTCTAGACGAATGTTGGTTTTCAGATCGGCGAGAAACTATGTGGACAATTGATGAACGTACACCTTCTTTTTAAGATAGCCCCACAAAAAAGGTCTAGTGATGTCAAATTGGACAATCTGGCCGAACTTCGATAGGACACGCAAACGGAATATTTTAAGCAACATAATAATTGTTTGACCTGGATGTGTGGCATGTGACAACTTCCTGTTGAAAGTAAATGCCTTTCACACCAAGTTCGCCCACTTCTTTTGGCTTAAAATCAACAGCACTTTGAGTGAAAATAACCGGAGATTTTTACAAAAATAAAACAATTTAAGCATTTCTGCTCACTGTTTTGGCGTAAATCGCTCTTTGCCATATTGTACGCGTTAGTAATTCACAAAAAATTAAGCCGGACTAAGAAATTTTTGTTGCTTTTGATAGATAGGAATTTGCGTTGGTTTTGGGTTTTCCAGCTGCTGCACACACACACACTGATTAACATGAAATTTATTTTTTCCCCTCTTTGAAATCAGTTGCATGTACAAAATTTCAAGAAAAGGGAAAAATCTGTTCTGTGTGCAGGTGGAAGTCAGATTACATATTAGTTTTCAGATTTAAATTTTCATTTTATAGCCCAGTTGAATTAGAGTTTAATTAAGGGGAGCACCTTTAAATTTAATTTTTTTTTTTTTTTTTTAATGTAAATTTTTAAATGAAAACGAAGACATATCTTAATTAAACTTTGCACATACGTTTTATTAGTATTTAACTATACAAAAAAGAAAATTTTTAATTTTTTTTTTGGCTCCGCGTCGTCTGTTAGAATTTTTTCAAGAAAGCACCATAATATCATGGTGGGCAGGATTTCTGCTTTCAGAAAAGTCTGAAACAAAAAAAAAACAGGGTTTTAATCAGCATCAAAGCCGCTATAGAATGAACTAAAAAGAAAAAAATTACGTTTTTGCCCCCGAAAACCTGCTGTAACTTAAAAAATTGTACGCCGATTTTTTCATCCGTAGTTCATTCTGAACGTTAACATATGTTTAACATTCTTTAACTAAACAAATAATTTAAAATAAATAATAACAATAATTAAATGTATGTAACGCATAATATTTAATTAAAGACGTTGCTAAAATCCGTTTCTTGATTATCTGGAAAGTCTCTTAAGGGCATACTTCTTTGAAGACGACCATCTATGATTTCTTTGAGTAGACAGTTAAGGTAGAAACTCAGAAGATTCTGCAGCATATTTTGATAAAGAAAAAGCAATGAGCGAGTTCACCCTCAACTCGCAAAATATTAATGTGAAAACTTTTATGTATACATATCTCTGAATCATTTCAATTTATTTCGATGAGGCTGAGAAACCCTTGCATAAATACGGCTGTTGTTCGCTCAGTATTTAAACTAAGTTACATTTTTGGTTCAGAAAGTCAGTAAGTTCTTATAATTCTATTTTGAATTTGGAGGACGAACCTTATTGACATTAATTGAGCATGAGAAAAGTACAGTTCTGTTAAGTTAATCACCATGTATGTTCGCATTAAAATATACCATTCCTCATATACAACAATATTATGCAAGATTCTAGTAAAAGGTCACGGCAAACTCGCTAAACAAAACAAAATCGCATCGCTTTGTCACTGATCAGTTTAAAATAAATTAAATAGAATGGTTCTATTTGGGCGCAATGTTGACCGTAAAATCATTGCCATTGCAAGGACAGTAGCGTGAAATCCCCTTAACCAAGCTCACCAAGAGCATGACCTTGAGCAATAAGAAACATACCGATTAAACAATTTTATAATTATTATTTTATTATGTATCAATATATATATGCCGCCCCGGTGGCACAGTTGTTAGCAATAGCATGCTTGCTTTAAGCCCCGGAGGTCCCGGGTTCGATTCCCGGTGGGTGATGAAAAAATCACGGCTGGTTAATGTAGGATCAATGAATTAATCACTCATTATCCGTTAAAAAAATGATTACGAAACTTCAATATGAAGCGGCCAAATCCCTCTATGTAGCGCCAGCGAAAAAAAAAAATATATAGACATATACATAAGCAATTTCCACAGCTCGCTATTTCCATTTAATTATTTTGAGTCACTTACACTACACAAGCATAATTGTGGTCCTTGTGCTCGTATGTAATTTTCATTTTCAAAAACACTTGCTACTGCGGCCATATATAGCAGATATTTTCACAACAAAATACATTAAAGTAGGCGGTTTTTTTTAAATTTATTTTGAATTGGGCTCACGATGTTTTTGAAATGCCGGATGATGTTGTATATTGTATATGTATGCGTAGATTTTGCGTTGATTTTACGTTTTATTTATTTTATGTTTGGTAAAACATTTAGGGTACTAGTTTTAGTTTCATGTTACACGCTGCGTTAGAATGTTATGTTAAATGTTGCGTGTCATATAAAATGTTATATTAAATAAAATATTTTCTCTCTTTTTATTTAACACATTAAAATAGAAACAGAAAATACAAAAAACGTAGGGATAGTAGTTCCAGTGTTCATGTTACATGTTTGCTGTGTTAAAATGTCATGTCGACATCTTTGAGGTTAAATATTTCTGTGCGTCCGACTTTTCTCAATGTTATATAATTGCATACCATAAATTTTCAATGATCATCATTTTCAAAAAAAAAAACAAATCATGTCATATAGCAAAAATATTGTTACGAACTGGGCTACTGAGTTCGTTCGGATTTTGAAATTAAAAACACTGTACTTTTTATTTTTTATACACTTTGATATTTGCTTTGACTTTACTATTTTTCTGTCCGCTTGCTACTGGTGGTGGCTATGACAACAGATTTATTTCTTTATTTAACGATTTAAAATAAACCAAAAACTTTCTCTGCTTGCCATCGGTCGTGTTTATAACACTTAACTATCTAATCTATTGCTGTTCATAACGTGAGCTTGTTGTATGATGGCCAAAATCGCCACAATATTTACCTCTATATTTGTACTTATGTTTTACCATTTTACCAAACGTTTGCGGTACAGGTAGAACTTGTACCCCGTTACTTTTTTGTTCTTGTCGATATTCACACTTACATGCAATATTTTTTGTTCGGCACTTTTGTTTCCGTAACCCGATTTCTATACAATTTTTTACTTACTCCTGCCGCTAAAGATGTTTTCACATTAAAAATCTGAATTCCGAACTATTCATAAAGAATTTGGCGTCCAAACGATAATATAACAGTAATTTTGATTTGAAATTTCTTGTTGCCCTGGAATTTGGTAATAATAAGGTAGTTTTTCTTTAATTGCCACTTTGCCGGTATATTCGTCATAGACAAGGAATTTTTTTATTTTTGATTTCGCAGCCTCTAGTGGATGCAAGCCTTTGGCATTAAAGGGACATTTTACTTCAATTATTCCATCATGCCCAATCAATCCATTAGGAGTCGCGGCAAGACATGGATATTCCTGATAAATGAATACACCGCATTTCGCTACTTCTATATTTTTCTTTCGAAAATTGCTCTATCGCATTTTTTTCATTTTCCATCCCGTATATTGATGGCTTAGAATAAATAGCAGTAGTATAAAAGATATTTGAAACCTTATTTTTCAGAAATTTGATGTTTTTATTACGGCGTATTTGGTTTATAATTGATCTTTCAATTCTATCATGCTCAGCAGCTTCCGTTTTCAATTTTGTCAAAAAATCATTTCTAAATTCGGTATACTCTTCAGGTGATTTATCCAAATTTTGACAGGTTTGATTTCCATATTCAGAGTCTTCTCCAGAAAATTTGAATTTTTTTTTTGTCGTTTTGGTTGATTTGTGGTGGCTCTTTTATTTAGTAGTAATCGTCGTTTTTCATGCTATTTTCCATTTTGGACTGTAATTTGATGAATACTTTGCTGAATTATAGTGTCCCGTTTGACTGTTGTGTTATAATATGGCGAACTTAGCTCGTGATGTGTATGTACCCACGGGAAAAATAATTCCTTTTGCCACCAAAAGATTTTGCGACAATTGCATTCAAACCTTCTACAGCATTTGAGTCGACATCGTACACAAGGCTTTTAGCGTGGTATTTTAATCGCTTAAATAATCCACTAAATACTTTGAATAATTCATTTTCCATAAATCTTTGATATATTTCAGGTATTTCGTAACGTTGATATTTCCAATGTCAAGCGCAAGTCCCACAATTTTTTCTGGATGAGAGTTTTTGGAAAGTTTCCTTTTTTTAATTGTGCAGAATATGTCTTTGGAACATCGATTAATTTGTGTGTTCGTTATACAAAGAAATCGGACACATATATTTTAAGCGTTTACCTTCAGTTGTCGTATTATGCGGCATTGAAGGTGGAACTGTTTTTACATTTTAATTTTTTTTAGTTTTAGTAGTCACGGACAACAAATGGACATCCCTACAAAGTCTCGCATTATAAAATGTTGCATTTACAAAATCTCGCAATTCAAAATCTTTCAATATAGAATCTTGCGCATATAGTAAAATAGTTTGCAAAATAATTTTTAGAGATCGGTAATTAGGTTAAATGCACAAAAATTATTAACGTAAAATTATAAACGATGTTGCAAACTATTTCAGTATACATACTCGTACATATATCGAGAAAATATATTACAGAAATGTCGAAAAATAAATTAAATTTGAAAATAAAATTTTCTTGGTAAAACCGGTCTAGATATTATATTTTTCGACTTGCGAATTGTGATTTGCTAAATTCATTCTAGATTATTATAAGCAAAATCAGCAATGCAAATTTCTAATACCCCTAAATTAAAGTGAAATTATGTTATGTTCTTTATTCCATACCTACATAATGTATTATATATAATACATGTAACAATTATTAGTAATTTTTAAGATTAGTTCACTATTCATTACCTATTAAAATCTCAGACAATCAGATTAGATTTGTAGTATGAACAACGGATAAAAAATATAGTTTTTTAATTCAACCGAATATGCTGGCCGAACTAGGCCGTATACATCCACAAATGTATATTCACTGGCAAGTTTGAACCCCCTTCCAAATGGTGGTATATTTATGTAGCTGAAACTCCTTTTCTAACGGACCAACGGCCAAACCACATTTGTTGGGGTTGGCCACATTATCTCGCATTATAAAATCTATTTTACAAAGTCTTTTTCACAAAATCTCTCAATATAAAATCTTGCATTACAAAATTTCGCACTACAAAATCTCGCATTACAAAATCTCGCATAAACTTTATCCCTTAAATATATGAAATCGGGTGATTCCATTTACTTAGATAAAACTCCTAATTGATTAATTTAGTATTTCTAAGGCCCTTCTAAAATAGTACCAGCAGAAAAAATATCGGTTTTAGAACAGAAACCACATCTAAAGCACGTGACCACTAAAACTAAAAAAAATTAAAATGCAAAAGCCTTCAATGCCCTATAACAGAATAACCGAAGTCCAGTCCAAATCCATCGATCTCTTTATTGATTTAATGATTTATTTATTTATGTTTCAAAACAACAAAAAAATATCTATTTTTGTTGTTGTAATATACAATAAAATCAATAAATATAAAAACTGTGAGTTAGAAGAGTAAAATAATAGTATGTAGTAGAAGTGAGCAAGAAGAGTAAAACAACAATTATATTGGAAGACCAAAAAATGGTTTAGCTAACCAAATATTAAGTGTATTGCTTTGGTAAATTTACAAAAAAACACAACAACAATTGCATTACATAAATCCAAAAAAGATTCAGCTAAATCCAATTATTTTTTGAATTTACTTAAATCAAATCCGATTTTTAGTTTCAATACCTACCACTAGAATTTGCTTCATATGAAACACATCAAAGAAAAATTAAATTCAAAAATAAATCTTTGCGGGTTGCTTTCTGAAATTTTAAATCCAAACCTAAATCTAATCCTTTTTTACCAAAGCAATACACTTAATGATTTTTCGTTTTTACTACATATAAAACATAAACTGCCATCTAGTAACAGTTTAAAGAACTAAATAAAAAGAGATGAGGTGAAATTTTATCTTAGACGCAATCTTCATTAATAATCAAAATTAACGATTTTATTAATTTTTTGCAATTTTTTCGATTAATAGTTAAAAATTCGAAAAAAGCCACCGTGAATAAATTCAGTTTTATCTCCTGCGCATTTTGATATAAAAAAATCTTAGTTTCTTCGGCTGGTGTTTGAGAAAAGGTACATTTTCGTTGCCTAATTTGGCCAAAAATGATCATAATTAAAATAAAATAGCAGGAAAACTACGCGGAAAATTCGGAAAAGCCAACGTGATTAACTAGATAAAACCTCAAGGAATATTTTAATACATGGTTTGCGCTGATAGGATCAGTAATTCTCTAGAAAAGGTACACTTTCTTCAAACATTTTTTGCATTTTTCGTGTATTTGGCCCTTAAATAAAAATTATCTTAACGAAATTTCGATAAATTAGTTTTTATGGAACGAATAAATTCATTAAGCAGGGGATTTATTCAGTTGTTTTTCTAAATTATCAAAATATAATTTTCAAGATTATTTTTAATAATTCCATTTATTGATGCAATACCCCTGAATGAGCATTTATATTTAATAAAAATTAGTAAATACTTCATTAGCGTAATTTTTATGGCATTACAATATTTACAAAACCAATACATTAAGCATTTCTTTGGTTGGCTACCCGGGTGGCCGGTCCCAGAACAACAGAGTAAAATTTGTAAACCAAAAAAATTTCACCTTGAGCAAAATTAGTGTCCAGCTTCTATTTGAAAATCGATAAAAATAGTAATTTTGAGGATACCGAGGAGTTGGAACCACGTAACTCAAAAATTAAAAATTATATGAGCATTAATCCTCCCACCGCACAACCGCCGATGGGAATAATAATGGAGACTAATAATTAATTAAATTAAGGCTTTTCAGATCTTGCAGTTACAACAGGGGGACGCTGTATTAGGAAAAATTGTGTTGTCTTGTGATTAACAAAGTGTCAAAAAAAAAAAAAAATACTAACAAATTTACTAACTATCGACTACTTAGGTGTCTGGAACCGGGTCGAGCCTATCATGCTAACATACCTTTCCTTTCCTTCGATCTTGTTATTCGTAAAAGGGTGTACTATGGACCCGGCGTATCCGGGAAACTTGCCTAAGGCTTGGTTGTACACACTAAATCAATCAATCAAGAAGTTTGCCAAATGCCATATTAAATTTGCTCAAATTCAGTAAATATCTCGAAATTCTGTTTAAAATATGCGTGAAATTCTGAAAATTGTGACTAATTTTCAAATTGAAAGAAATTCGATAATTTTGAAATGGTTTCAGAAACAATAATTTCGAATTTTAATATTTGAATGAACAATTTTATAATTTTTTAATCTTAAAATAATTTTAAAGCTTGCGAATTCTGTAAATTCGAATTATATTTTAATTAAACAAATTTAAGCTTTGTAGATTTGATATTTTAGAAATTCGAATACCTTTTATATTAAATATCTCATGAAATTCATGAATTTTAAAATTTATAGTTATAATTTGAATCTCTGAAATGTAGAATTTTTGGAATTTGGTTAGGATGATGTCTATTAAGTTTTGAGTTGTGATTTTATAATGATAATTTTACATAAAAAATTAATTAGCCACTGGCTAAATTAACTGGACAATATTTTAGTTCACAATTTCGAGGCCTTTCTACTTGGAGCTTCCAGAATCTATTTTAAGCCACAGTGTTAATTCACCCTAAAACTTGATGAAGTTTAAAACCTCTCTTATCTTAATCTGCTCGATATATTTGATATTCCAATTATAAAGATAATTGCTCCTTTCTTCTCATATCTGTCTTGTTGTCCTTTCAGTTTATCTTTTACTTTTTTTGTTCATAATCAGTAATCAATTATAGTTAAAATGTACAGAAACAAGTTCAGCAACATACAAATCCATTTAAAATTTAAACATCACGTGCAATAAATTTGATGTCCTTAACATTTGCAAAGCAAACGACCTTTCGCATTTTAAACATTATAACCAGACAAAATATATTTAAATGTGAGTTTACTTTCGTTTACGTAAATCATTGGTATTCTTGACCATTTTTGAAAAAAAACAGAAAATTATTCATTCCACCGAAATCGTACAGCAAAACATTATACATAATCCACGTATTAAAAAATAAAATCCATATTTAATGATATTATTATATACAGAACAAAGTACGGTGGCTAAAAGCTTTCCATTTCTTCACGCGGTAATAATTTATGAAAATGGTTTTTCATTTAAATTCACCAGCGCTAAAAATGAATTAAATAAAATATACATTCATATATCCTTTCTAATCTGATCTGCTTGCACATCCCCATATACATATATTCTCGCAAGATACGAGTACGAGTACAAAAAAAAAAATCACTCAGTTGAAAACGAACTTAAAAATAATTTATTTCAGTTACGAAAAAAGCTCCATATAATAAATGAAATTCAAATCATGAAGCAATTCCATTACAACATTCCATTTGGTATTTTATTTCTTTGGTAATTCTCAATAATTGTTTTTTTTTTTTTTAGCAAATTGTGGCGCGCGAAACTTTCGTTTAATTTATTTCGGGTGAAATAAACTAAACGCTAGACCAAGAGGAAGATGGTTAAATCTTTAAACAAAACAAAAATTGTTAGACTTTTTTATGTACGTAGCTATATATAGCGCGAACCACATAAGTAACCAGCATCAGCATCAAATAAATGAAAAATATCTTTCTTATTGTATGTAGTTCTTAATGCTATCAATAATTGTTTTTTTTTGCTTCCTATTATTTATTATCAGTTTTTTTATTGTCTTTATTTGTTATTATTGTTATTATTTTTTATTTATATAGAAATAATAAATAAGCGTCTTAAATATTACGTTTGGCAAAGTATCGGAAACAAATACACACAACCAGCGCACAAATAAAGAGACAAGTAACAGCAAAATGGTATAAATAAATCCGTAAAGCGAATTGAATTTTTTTTAATGGCTTTTGAAAATGAGAAGCGCTTTTTTTCCGTTGTGTTATTGTATTGGTAAAGCTCGCTCGTATTATATATTTTTTATTATTATTACTATTATTATATTGTGCTGTATCTCGAGTTTCATGTTTTCCCCGCAAAATGTTTTTTCATATTTTCCACCATATAATATATGTGTGTATTGTACTATTTCATATTTATCACTTTGTTTCTTCGGTTTATTTAACAAAGATTTATTTCATCTTTGGATACAATTTTCGTATTGGTTTTATGTGGCGTATGTACGATATCATTATTATTTTGTTGTTTTGTTTCAAAATCAGAAACCAATAAACTTTGATGATAAAATAACAGCGAACCGAATAAAAAAAAAAAAAAATACTGGATATAATATTTTTGGCGTGTTTTATCAATAAAGTATCGGAGTTTTATTATTATTAAAGCTATACATACTGTTATTATTTTTGTTATTTTAAATTAAGCAATATTTCCTGATAACACACAAAATGTCAAATGGGCAATTTTTTAAACTTTGTTTATTTGGTTGACGGTCGATAATTTATTGTGATGGTGTATTATGTATAGGACAGAGATTTATTTATTTCTATAATTGGAAAAATTGATCTGTTATGCAGTAGAGAATTTGTAGAACTTTGACAGAATAAGCTTGTACATATATCTATAAAGTAAATTGAAAATAACTACTTTAATCAACTTTCCCCTGCTTCCAGTCCTCTTTTCCGTGATTCTGATTGATGGGATCAGTACTTAGAAACGTTTCGTAATATTTTCGAAAGAAAATACCAACATATTTGGTTTACAACAGATTTAGTTAAACTGGTTGGACCGTGGCAAATCCCCTAAACACTTCTCCAAACCTGAGCTGCATAAAAAAAAGACTATGGTGACTGTTTGGTGGTCGTCAGCCGGAATTATCCACTACAGCTTCTTGAATCCTGGCGAAAATATCACAGCAGAGAAATATTGTCAACAAATTGACAAAATGCACAAAGAACTAAAACGTCTGCGTCCAGCATTAGTCAATAGGAAGGGCCCAATTCTTTTGCATGATAATGCTCGACCACATGTTGCACAACCGACGATGCAGAAGTTGAACCAACTTGGCTACGAAGCTCTGCCTCATCCACCATACTCACCAGACCTCCCGCCAACCGACCATCACTTTTTCAAGCATCTCGACCACTTCTTACAAGGAAAAGTATTCAACGACCAAACAGCCGCAAAAAATGCCTTCGAAGAATTCGTCGCTTCCAGAACTTCAGAATTCTATGCAACTGGAATTAATAAACTTGTATCTTGTTGGCAACAATGTGTAGATTCTAATGGTTCTTATTTCGATTAATAAAATTTATTCTAAACTGAGATATGTCGTTTTAAATAAAATGGTTGAAAACCTGCATTATTTTCTGAACAACCTAATATTAAAGCAACCTGTTGAAATTAAAGAATTATACCGAGTTTAACTTTTTAAATATCTAAAGCAGGAGTTAGTAATTTTTACTTACAACAATTTATATTGATAAAATCCCGATTTAGTAACGCCTTATAGCACCGATGTAGGTAAATTCTTATGTAGAAGCCGGTGATATATACAGGGTGAGGAAAAAGTATGGAAACCCCCAAAAATTAACAAGGTTAAGTCTTAGGTAATTTTCAACAAGAAAATTAATGATGAGCTTGAATGTGAGCTTAAACATTATTTTTAAGATGATTTTGAGCTCCAGGTCATTTTTTTAAATAGGAACCCCATTTTTGGTGCCAGAATCGAAAAAAGCGGGAAATTGTAAGTTCGAATATGTATTTTTCATGATCTTCCAAGGTCATCTGAAAGAATATAGATTGTGAGGAAAAAGTATGGAAATCCCTAGAAGTCTCGCGGTGTTTGGTAAACATAAAATTACTAAGGAATATGATGGTGACCTTGAACCTCATCGTCAAGGTCATTTTGAGGTCAAGGGTATTTTTTTAGATGGAAACCCTTATTTTTGGCACCGGATTCGAAAAGAGTTCGAAATTTTACGTCCGAATATGTATTTTCCATGACCTCCCAAGGTCACCTGAAGGAATATATTTTAGTTATAACGCTTATGATTTGTTATGAAAATTAAAAAAAAAAATGAATAAATTCTTCATTTTTAAAATTTATATTTTTTAATTTTTTTAATTTTCATAGCAAATGATAAACTTTATAATTAAAATATATTCCTTCAGGTAACCTCGGGATGCCATGGAAAGTACATATTCGGACGTAAAATTTCGAATTCAGTGTCAAAAATAGAGGTTTCCATTAAAAAATAAAAATAACCTTGACCTAAAAATAACCTTGAAGGTTAAACGTCACATCCAAGGTCACCATTGAATTCCTTGTCGAAAATTACCCAAGATTTAAAATTGGTAAATTTTTTTTACTGAACTCCGCGATATTTCTAGGTGCGTCCATACTTTTACCTCACAATGTATATTATCTTAGGTGACCTTGGGAGGTCATGAAAATTACATATTCCGATGTACAATTTTGTGCTCTTTTCGATTCTGTCACCAAAAATGGGGTTTTCCATTGAAAAAAATAACCTTGACCTCAAAATGACCGTGAATATGAGTTCAACGTCACATCCAAGCTCACCATTAATTCCTTGTTGAAAATTACCTAAGCCCTAACCTTTTTCTTTTTTTTTTCTTACGGAACTCCATGAGATTTCCAGGGGTTTCCCTACTTTTTCCTCACCCTGTATAATAACATGTAACATGTTTGATGTTAAAAATCACTGAACGGGTTCACGTACCAAGGTAAAATAATTCAGACGAACTTGTAATTTAGTTGTTAATTGATTTAGTAAATTCGATGTGTTGTGCAAGTACACATATTACACATATTAATAAGAAATTGTATTATATAAGAACACACAGAAATAATTAATGTAGGTCATCAAATTTTGTTTACATTCCAAACAAAAAAACTTTACGTAGCAAAAATAAAAAATTAATAATAAAAATAAAACTAATCATATGGTGTAATGCTCTTGCGGACATTTAGGCTAAGTGAAGAAAATGATTAAGTGAACATTCAAGCAAACAAAATTAAAATGATTAAATGAACATTCAAGCGAACAAAAATCAGAATAATTATAAACGAATAACGTCAATGAACGTAAAAGTGTCGATACAAAAATTAAGAAATACAATAAACAAAAAATTGTGTCAAAATATGAAATTAAATGTAAGTGCAAAATCATCAAATAACAAAAAGTTATTAACACCAGAATTGTTGGTGGAAATTTATATATGTAAAATTGTATAAAAACAAAAAACGAAAATGAATAAAATCAATCGTAGAATCGTATTTTATAACTGAAGAAGTTAATTTAAATTTAAAATTATTCTTTTTTTTAAAAACACCTGGGAGATCAAACCAAACAAACACTGTAAGTATTTCTACAACTAACATAATCGGCACAGGCCCAATGACGGTAGCGGTTAGCCTCGCATGACGAGGGGGAAGTACATAAGGGTTATACTCAGACCTTCCCGTCCAATATTCGTCCTCTTGGGTATCCTCACTAAATAATAACACTCGTGCAGAAATGCACTACTCCACAACATATAATGAATTCAATAATTAGAATCATAAAATTTACAAACGAATAATTAGTATGGTCAGGTAGATTATAGAAAAATTAACAAAAATACAGATCAGGTCAAATCAGTCAACCCATAAATATTAACAAAATAGTTCCCGTAAACTTCATATATTTATGGTTGTTGTCGCGTAGGAATATATTCAGTTATATTCCTATATATACAAGTATGTATAATGTATACCAGACACACAAACCATAACATTTGGCGCTGTAGACGCTGTATACAGACAACACACGCCATAACATTTGGCGCTGTAGAAATTCGAACTTGTAACGGAATAGTTTTAAGTTTAGTTTACGAGAACTATAAACGAGTAAGGTGATTTGAAACGTATCAACAAACCGAATTATTATTTAATATTGTGAAATCATGCTATTACGATTACTTAATTCCGGTAGTGTTAACATTAAGTTAGGAATATTGACGAAATAACGACAAGTAAAACGACATATGAACGATAAATCAAAAACCAGTACAGAGATCGAAGAAGAAGTTATATTTGCAAGAGTGTAACGGAATCCTCAGATTTCGTAATGAAATCTTAAGATTTCGTTAACAGACATAACGTCAGCGGTCTGGTGCGGTATAGTAGCCGGCTAAAGCTCAGGGTTTGGCGTGGGGATTTCCAGACATGACGAAATGCTTGAATAACCGCATATAAGGAAGAACGCAAGAATAAAAAAAAACAGACACAACCACTTTGTTTTGCAGAAATTAGACCAAGATTAAATTATAAACATTATAATTCTGACCGAAACTGATCAACCCGACATGAGAACCTACACCCCTCACACTCATCACGATCTCCCACGTGTTACTCTACTCACTCATCATTTAATGGGACCATGCCGATAGTACCAGAATAATGAGTCGCCAACAATGGAATGCCAAACTCAACGGTAAAAACTAGTCTCTAATGATACGGTAATGGAGAATATGATCGACGCATGGAAACCAACTTACAATGAGAAAAAAAAAAAAATGAATTGAAATAAAAGAACCTTAAATAAGAAATATTTAGCAAAATAACGACAAACTACTCGAAATTAAAAAAAATCTAATCCTGAAAAGAAATGTTATGAAATAAGAAAGATCTAGAAAGAAAACCGGACAACGGTAAATACCGTGATAAAAGTATGGGCGTGATTGCACCTTCGCGAAAGCTGTGGAAAAAATATTTATTTGATGAAAATATATATATGCAAACGAAAACGCGACGCGAGTACAATCAAGATCAGCTCACAGGAAGATATTTTAATTCAAGAAATATTTTTTTTTTTTTTCAATTTAAATTAAATTTTCAACAATGAATAGCAAAAAGATTAATACAACAACAAAAAAAATAATGAAATTTATAAATAATCAAAGAAAATATTGAATTTGGGCGGTTAATTTACCGCATAAAATAACGGACAATAAAATAAAAGAATTACAGGAAAATTTCCGCAGTTTTCGTTCACTGGATTCAATCAAAATAACCACAGTACCTGGATTTCCCTTGTAGCAGCTCTCAATTCGTCCGATGCAGGATCCCCCTCAGTTCGCCATCAACATCCCGCTTGATTGGCAGGATTGCTGCTAATAATTTTGCAAACTTTACACCCAAAACTGGCCAACTAAATAAAATCGCAGTCGAATGCCAGTACGTATATATACACATATATATATTTTTTGGTGTGTTTTCCGACGGTATGATCTGTTATATACTTGGATTTTATTTATTTTTTATTCACAAATGCCACCGTTGATTTAATCGGTCACTAACACAGTTTTTTTTTTTCATCAAGCACTATCATAAAATAATTAACGACAGTTCAAGTAGCATCACATAAACTTCTTGGAAAAGTTCTGTTATTTTTTGTTTCTTCACTTTTATGAACCTTTATTGATTGTGTTCAACAAGATAGAAATATGGGCCACAATATTTGAACCAGCAAAAAAAAATTAACACAATGCAATTATGGTTTTATACATTTATTATTATTATATATTTTTTTTATTTAATTGAATTTCACGATTTACATAAGCACAGAATTAAACAATATATCTCTCGATCTGTTACAAATTCAATACATGTTCAGTACAACTGAACTCAGATCGGATTCAACAGAATTATTACTATTATTGTTTTTTTTTTTTTTTTTTACTAGTTTAATTAAACAAGAAAAATTTTTTTTTTTCTCAATTAATATAATATTATACAATGCCAAAAATATACAAAAACTTTGGAAGTTGTATTTGATATAATAAATTTTTTTTTTTTTTTTATAAATTGTTTATCACACTATGGTATTAAGTATAAATTTTATTAAATAACAAAAAAAACTTTCGGCATTATAATCGATATACTTAAAATTTTTTCAACATATGGTTCATCACCAGATATAATTTTATTAACAAACAAAAAAAAATGCCAACAAAACTTTTAAGCACAATACTTGCGATTGAGTCCCAATAGACTCAACCATTCTTATCAAAACTCCAAACTTGACTGTCTTAAAATATTATTTTTTTTTCTCTTCGATAGCATCGTTCAAAAAAAAAAATCAACAAAAAATTGGCACATGTACATCTTCATCACTCCCCCCCATCAGCGCTCTCGCGTTGTTGCAATCACGCACCACCAATACAGCATCAACATAACAATGAAAAAACTAATTAATCTCTTAAACGAACATTCTCGATCATCGTATCATTAATTTGGCCAATCACCATGGACCGCATAGCAATACACCCATTATAGAAGACATACGCACGGACACACAAAGCTCATTACTCTCAACCATTACAGTACAATCTCAACGATCGGATTTACCTTTATTATACATAATCGACATTCAGGTGTAACCATGTTCACAATCATTAAAGCTGAGCTAGTCAAGCTTACGCCCACGCACCAGACCAAACAAACACGGAGCATTGTTACGCAAACGAAGGCAGCGTAACAAGAGCACCGAGAGTATCACGATCACCAATAAAGCGACAAACCGACGACCAGGGCGTACCATTAGCTCAGATTCACCGAAACCGTAGCCAAGCCAAGTCAAGAACAAGAAAAGAAGCAACAAAGCCAGAAGAAAAAATAAACCAAACGTCTAGTAGTCAAGAAGCAACAAACAACAAAAAACTAAAATTAAAGGAAATAGTAGGGGACATACCAAACATCCCGATAAGATTTGCTGAATCAAAACCGACGGTGAAACCCGCTGACAAACACAATATCAAATTAGAAACAAACACAAGTATACAAGCAACGGTAGGAATAGAAAATACAAACACGAAAATCCAAGCAGAAATAGAAAAGAAGTGTAACACTGAAGAAAAAGTAGAAGATATAACGGAAGCACAAGAAGACAAACAAAATACAAAAATGAATTTACAACAGATACAGAAAGATGTGATGAATTACGTTCCAGAATTCAATGGAGAGAATGTGGCGCAAAGTCAGAGCGAGTTGAGCAGATTCATAAATGCTGC
Source organism: Tipula helvola (assembly GCA_963556165.1). NCBI lineage: Eukaryota > Metazoa > Arthropoda > Insecta > Diptera > Tipulidae > Tipula > Tipula helvola. The sequence continues at coordinate 348,386,073 of OY744481.1, read as the reverse complement.
AGATGGTATGTATGACGCACTAGAAACAAACGAACATAAACAGATATTCAATAGATGCATAAAATTACGGTTAGCAGGTGAAGCGTACATGAGGATTGACAGAAGGCAAATAGACGACTATGTGACGTTAAGAAAAATACTGACTGAGATGTATACCAAGGTGTATAGCCTGGAAGAATTACACAGAAATTTTTTGGATATAAAGCAAAAGTATGGAGAAACAGTACGATGTTTTGGGTATAGGCTGCGCGAGGCGTTGGATCAATACAAAAAAGCATATATGACAAAATACAAGTGTGACAATATTGACAAAACTTATATAGAATACCTTAATGATACAGCGATACAGACGTTTAAGAGAGGTCTAAATAATATGATACTCAGAGAGAAAATAGCGACTTATAGGGCAAAAACGGTAGAGGACATATTGAACGAAACAGAAACAATTGAACAGATGTTGTTGCTAACAAACAACATGCAGCCACAATCACAACAGACAATACCAAGCCAACAAACACATACAAGTTATATGAATCCGATGCCGACGATCTGTTACTACTGCCAAAAACCTAACCATATATTCAGGGATTGCCGAACTAGAATGAGAGACGAGATGAGAGCTCGAACAGTAAAATCACAAACGCCAACAAACCCTCAAAGATACCAGCAATCAAATTACCACAGGAATGAGCATCAAAATAACAACATACCAGCACAAAATAGACAGAATTTTTCAACGCAAGCTCAGCAGACTTATGAAAGAACTCCAGTAAATAGATTTAACTACTCGCCACAAAATAACACAAGCTACATGAACCGAAGTAATTTCACACCAAAATATTGTTCGTATTGTAAGACAACGACGGGACATACGTTTAATGAATGCAGAAGCAAACTCCGAGACAATTGGAATCAGAGGAACGACAACCAACAGAACAGACAAATGGAAGACAAGGAACTAGAAAGAAGATTCAGTAATATGAAAATAAACGCAATCACAAATATGCCGGAAAACTCCAACGGGTCCAACCAGCTGTAGGAGAGCCGCCGCAGTTGGATCCGGATAAAAATGAAGAATTAATGCTAAATGAACAGAACGAATACAATCTCCCAATGGGTATAATTCCAAGAATATACCTAACAAATTTTAAAGAACTAGACGCCGACATTCCACCGCACCAGACAAACATAAGTATAATTAATAAAGAAGATGCCGACATCCCATCCCATAAAGCAAATGTAGCAGACAAAGTACAGAAAAGAAAACAAGCGATTGAAAGCAGAAAGCAAAGAAATGAATTATCAAACGATGTATTTACCATAATCTGGTTAATAGCGCTGATTGTCAGAATGAAATTGATAAATTGGTACCAGCATGTATGCAGGAAATTAACGAGAATACACGGAAAATACAGAATATTCAGAAGTAAATTAGCAATACACAGCAGTATAAAGATGTCTCAAATAATAGAACGACTACATAAGAGTTATCACAGAACAAGAAATAAAAGAATGAATCATATACGAGAGAATGAACTGGCAAATGTAAAGACACACTCAGAAGCAGTACGAAATCACATAGGTAAGCAGGAAATACAAAAAGTATTGGATGAAAACAAACAAGAGGAAGATGATAGAAGCTCAATGAGAGAATTATTCTACCCAGACGAGGGTATCAAACCAAAACAAATTACTCTAGTATCACAGTACAAAGCAAGCAGGGACATAGTAGCACCGAACATAAGAAACGCACATACACAAACGAGCCCAGACGCTCATCGAACTCAAACGAACATGCAAGATTTCCAAGTTAGCCGACGGAAAATATCAGATTTTCAAGTTAACTGGACAAATCTGGAACGACTACAAAATTTTAAAACAGAGAATAGTGACATACCGAGTACAGGTATAGGATAAACAAGAAAGACTATAACTAAACAGTTTCATATCGATTAACATTGTTGATTAAGTAGTAGTAAGATAGCGTAATAAGTAACCCAAGTAATATAATAAACCAAATAGAAAGTATGGCAGGATCGATAGATTTAAAACATAAACAAAATAGAATAGTTAAATATAGTACCTATAGGATCAGCTGGAACAGTCGGATTAATAATAGTAGTATTGGTAATAGCAATGATAACCAAAAGGAAATTCATGAAACAAAAAAGAGATACAAAAATAGTAATAAACAATACTGACACGGATCATAGAAAAAATAAGCAGAAAAACAGATTAGAAGAAAGAACACTTGAAAAAATAATTTAAAGGGTAAACACACGAGACAAAACAGAGCTACATCTTAAAAAGAAAAACACTTTTTCCTTCATGTATCAATCAATGTTAACAAACATGAAGAAACAAGTCAAAATTGGCACATAAAACACAAGTCAAAATTCAACTAACACATATTACATAGTATTAAAATATTGATCATATTGAAAACATAATAATAAGTAAAACTAGAAAAACAAAGTAAAATCGACACTAGATAGTTATAGTAACATTTATAAATAAGACGAATAAGATAAAATAAATGGTAGATTATTATTTGAAAAATTTCTTAAGAATCTTTTATGGAAGAATTTTATAGCAGAAGTATAAATCTAATCTCAATTATTTAAAGATAAAATAGAATACTCTCAAAATTCAATAATTATTGATTAAATATAGTAAAATTTCATAGTACTTAAGAGAATTTTATTTACGCATATTTTAAGTAACAAAATGTATAGATCTAAATTCGATTGTTTGAAAGTAGAAATAAAACATAAAAACAGAACTTTTTTTATCGAATAGAAACAATATTAAGTAATATAGTAAAATTTCATAATAGGTATTTAAGACAATTTCAAAAAAAAAAAAAAAAAAAAAAAAAAAAAAAAAAAATAATAATAATAATAAAAGAAATAAATGGAAGCGACATATATATTTACAACAACAATAACATAAATAAAAATAAATGCAGTCGTATATAAAAAATCAAGTTCAAGAAAAATTTATTTTATATAACACATAGTAAGAGATCACATTACAAAAATATTTATCATACATATTATGTAGGTTAGCCTAGGTTAAGAAATTAAATAAAATACAGTAACAAGGAAGAAATGGAAAACACCTCAACCCATGAAGAAGACACAGGAAGACAGAACCGTTAGAGACGCTCATCAATTTGTAAAACGCATAAAAACAAAAAACGCAATAAAACAGAAGTATAATAAAATCTAATAATATTATAAATAAACAACAGCTCATAAAAATATAAAACAATAAAATAAAAACATTATAAATAAAAAGAAAATAATCACCCTGTAACATAATACAGATAATACATAACCAGACGGCAGCCGAAGAAAATTAATAACAAAAGTCACAAATAATATAACAAAGAAATAATTAACACCAAATAAAAATTCATAATAATCTGCATGCAACAAAAATAAGAGCTGCAACAACAAGAACCCTAAACCAACTTCTTAGTGAAACTCCACTATTCAACCAAAAAACCAGCAAAAATTGAACTTGAAAGAAAAGAGAAGCACGAGAAACAACAATGGACAACGACGCATCAGAGCCTAATCTTAATCAAGATAGGTGAATCTCAAGCAAATTTGAGATGAACAATTCTGAAATGTATGAGCAACAGCAGACAGTCGCAACAAATATGTCCAATATCCATTTATGTACAAAAATTAATAGATAGAAATAATATTAGTATTATATTAAGAAAACATTATAAGAAATTCATAGACATTAGCAACTAAACTTTATCATATTTTAAGTGAAATTTTCCTTCTGAAAATTTCACTCCCCAAAAGAGGAAGGTGTTGTGCAAGTACACATATTACACATATTAATAAGAAATTGTATTATATAAGAACACACAGAAATAATTAATGTAGGTCATCAAATTTTGTTTACATTCCAAACAAAAAAACTTTACGTAGCAAAAATAAAAAATTAATAATAAAAATAAAACTAATCATATGGTGTAATGCTCTTGCGGACATTTAGGCTAAGTGAAGAAAATGATTAAGTGAACATTCAAGCAAACAAAATTAAAATGATTAAATGAACATTCAAGCGAACAAAAATCAGAATAATTATAAACGAATAACGTCAATGAACGTAAAAGTGTCGATACAAAAATTAAGAAATACAATAAACAAAAAATTGTGTCAAAATATGAAATTAAATGTAAGTGCAAAATCATCAAATAACAAAAAGTTATTAACACCAGAATTGTTGGTGGAAATTTATATATGTAAAATTGTATAAAAACAAAAAACGAAAATGAATAAAATCAATCGTAGAATCGTATTTTATCACTGAAGAAGTTAATTTAAATTTAAAATTATTCTTTTTTTTAAAAACACCTGGGAGATCAAACCAAACAAACACTGTAAGTATTTCTACAACTAACATAATCGGCACAGGCCCAATGACGGTAGCGGTTAGCCTCGCATGACGAGGGGGAAGTACATAAGGGTTATACTCAGACCTTCCCGTCCAATATTCGTCCTCTTGGGTATCCTCACTAAATAATAACACTCGTGCAGAAATGCACTACTCCACAACATATAATGAATTCAATAATTAGAATCATAAAATTTACAAACGAATAATTAGTATGGTCAGGTAGATTATAGAAAAATTAACAAAAATACAGATCAGGTCAAATCAGTCAACCCATAAATATTAACAAAATAGTTCCCGTAAACTTCATATATTTATGGTTGTTGTCGCGTAGGAATATATTCAGTTATATTCCTATATATACAAGTATGTATAATGTATACCAGACAACACAACCATAACAGATGTAATCAAATACATTAAAAAAATTCCAATTTAATTATTAAGAGAATTATCACAACTATTATTATTTAGTAATTAATCAATTTTAATTATTTATTTACTTATTTTTTTATACGCGAATTTTAAAAATGGCATCGATGAGCTTGTCTATGAGAAAAATAAACGACTGGATATATTTTTACACCAGAAGAAATGAAATTTGTAGACGATGAACGATTGTGTAGGTACACTGTAGGTACACTGTAAAGATATGAAAAATTAATTGTGTGATGATAGTGCTCGTTGGTCGAGCGGTTGCGATGTAAGTATAATACGTAAGCGCTATTATATAGTTGATGTCTAGCGGTGGTGAAGATTGTAAGCTGATAAACCAGTGCGCGCCAATAAATGTGATTGTGGCGGAAAACGAATTTAAATATACGGCAATATTTATGTGAGTGGGCCGCGACAGTCTTTTAAAGCATTCGTGTCAGTAAAATTTACTAAAATAAACTCGATACCTAAACATAAAGCTTCCACTTAAAGATTTATTTTTGGTTAGCGAATTTTCCAAGAGCATGTTAAAAGTAAGTAATTCAGTTTTGAAAATATAATTTAGTATCTGCCCTTGGGCGACTATCAAGTAATCCGGCCCATGCTTAGAAAGGTAATTCGATATGTTAAAATTGAACAGCAAAAAAGTTGAACTTTCTAAGATCTCGACTTTTATTCTTAATTAGTGCCTTGAGACAAAGCCTAACCCCAGAAAAAATTGCGAAAACGATTTTATTCACTGATATAAAAAATAGAAAATCGTGGCTAAAGTCGCGATAATTTTAATGCAACTAACTTTAAAGTTTAACACTTTTAAAACATTTTATTAAAGATTGCAGTATTTGATAAATTTAAATGAAGTTGCTTGACGATTCTTTTACAATTTGCTTTATATTCTAATGGAACGTTGCATTAAAATTTAGTGTCATTGTTGTCTTAAATATAATTACAAATTGTATTAAAATCATTTTTAATGCAAGCTTTGTATTATTTTGTAAAAAAAACCTTCCGTAGGATGTAGGATCTATATGAAACACAAATTGCATGAACCAATATTCTTTTAATTGTATAACAGGTCAAAATTTACTCCTCGCATAACCATTGTTTTGAGCTTATTTTCTTTAAGTGAACGTGTGGAAAATACATTTTTGGGCAGTTTTAAATCTTTTTTTTATTTTTTTCATAATTGTCTTTGGTTTGTGAAATGTTCATGACTGATACGTTGTTGTTTGAAACCTTTAATTTATTCCATTGGAAATTTTTTAATACGATCAGCGGAAGACTTGTAACTTTTGTTTTCTGGTTCTTCGCCTAATCTGCATTTAGATTAGCATTTGTTTTAGCAGCAGTTGGATTTAGTAAGAGATTTGAGTAATTCTACACTGTTTGCTTTTAGTAGTTCTGACACTACTTGCTGTTCGTATAGTTCTGAATTTTTTTGTCATCCATTTGGTTTGTTTGACGGATTCGCTTTGTTGAGCTAAATTGCTATTAGTGGATTCCTGATTGATTTTTGGTTAGCAAATTTGTTTGATATCTTGGCGTTTAAAATGGTTTGCTGGGGCATTGTCGAAGTTATTGGCGTAGCTTGGCGTCCCATCGTCCAAAGGTCAAACACATTTTGCTAATTTTTTTGGCATGCGATGGTGTTTACACTTCAGAAATAAACTATTTAACTTAACTGTATTTGTTACTGACCATTTATTATTTTAATTTTGAAATATCCTTTTATTTTTTCAGTTTTAAATTAAACGACTAATTAACAATTCAACTTAACGGAATGAATAATCATATGGTCATCAATATGATAATGTTATTTTTTGAAACTGAAATTAAAGACGACATCCAAACATTCAAATTTGCAATATTTATTTAAGTACACAGATTTTTTTTTAATTATTTATGATTATTTCATATCCTAATCTCCTCAAAATTAAATTTGATTCCAGACTGTAAATTAAATCATGAATATTAATGAAATCTATGTGTGTAATCCTGTATCATAATTTAAATAATCTTTTGGCAAATATCACAAATTAATGACAATAAAAACTTGGATTTTCATCTCATTTTATGATTGATTTGATTACGGATTATGTGGTGACAGTGAATCTAAATTTTATATAAATCAGATAAGGCTACTTAAGTGAATATTACAATATTTTTTAAATAAATATTTTAAAAGAGTTTAGCACATAATAAGCTCATGCTAAACAGCACCATACATAAAATCCATGTTTCGCGTGAAAACACAATAGGGGCGCGCACGCACATTGTGAAAAATAAAAAATTTAATCGTTTCTTTTTTTCAATTAATTTAAGCTATTAATCCTCCCCTCACCAAAACACTGAAAATATAATATACAACAAAAGCAGAAATAATCGGAACCAAAAAGGAAAAATAATATCCAATTTTAAAATGAAAATGGTTAAAAAAAAAAAAGAAAACAGAAAACTTAAATTAAATGTATAATTATTTTCGTTTACGTTTTCTTTTTGTTTTCGTAATATATTTCGCAACACAAAAAGAAAAAAAAAATCGTTTTATTATTTCAAATGAAAATCTGTGACATCTGTCACTGTTATTTTGTATAATTTTCCATCATCAAGCCGAAAAAAAGCATTAAAAAAAAAAAAAACGAAATTGAAATGAAAAGATATTTATTTCAATGTGCTATTCATCTTGCGTTATATATATGTATTTTGGTAATGAATGGTTATACTCGTATATACACATTCGTAATATTCAATTTAGAGACTTTTTTATTTTATTTTTATTTACAGTTTTGTAAATTTTAATGAAAAGTGAAAAAGAACCAGCGAAAAATGGGGAAATGTGTTTTTTTTTTTTTTTGGTTAACATAAAAAATTATGAAATTGCCTGTGGATTCGTTGGTGGAAAACAGAATAATTTTTATGAAGTGGGAGTGAATATTTTTAATAACTTCTATTTTATATTTTCTGTATTGTGGTATTCGGATAGGGGGTACAAAGTTTTTCAACAATTTGTTGTTTCACCACAAATGTTTTCTGCAGTAAATCTGGACCAAAGTGAAAAATATGCGTTGCTGTGACGCCTTTTAATTAAATACAGTTTTATTATAGGGCAAAAAATCAAAGCCATCTGAATAATATTCTTAATGAAACGTCATTTAGTTTTAGTGAGCTTTTTTGGGAGGGAGGGGGTTATAATTTGTCGCATACTTGCTGAGTTTGTGACTAATATCGGGAAGGGGGGGGGGCGATATTATCGAGGGGGGGGGGGGGGCAGATACTTTTCATTAACATCCAGTTTTTCCTATATTATTGAAATTGTTGGAAATCAATCAATACATTTCTCAAGTTTTTCAACATTCCTAGGACTATTCGAGATTTTTAAAGTTTTATTCGAATTTGGTACTTTAAATTGTAAGAACTTGCAAGTAACACATATAAAATAGAGATTATGCCAAAATTTCGATATTTCTCCGATTTCCTGTAGGCTATTCGAAATTATTCAAAAATGGCCAGGTTATTTACGTTGTACACGGCGGTAATTAGCACGTATAGGATTTCCTTTGGTTTTACATGCTTACGGATAATTTGATGTTTGGGAACTTTTAAGAATATTCAAGTTACTTTAAAAATACGACATTTTTGAAATTATTTCGGAATTCTTGATATTTTTCAAATTATATTAGAAATTTGTGATGCACAAAATTAAATCTTGGTTTTCTTACACATGGAACGCTCGAAAATGAAAACACATTTTGGATGAAGCATTTTTACATTGAAAACAAATATTCTGAATTTTTTCAAAAAAATACCTTTTGTAATATCAAATTTCTGTGTAAAACGATTTGAGTTGAAAAGCTTCGATACGTGAAAGCTCTTCAAACATTTTTTCGGAAGACAGAATTTATGGAAAGGTACAAAATTTACCAAGAGAGAATAAATAAATTATCAAGCTTAAAGCTCATTGAAAACAAAAAACTCTAATTGATCCAAAAATACAACCTTCCTTTATAATATCAAATTTAAAAATAAAATGGTTTGGTTTAAAAAGCTCTTAAAATTAAAAGCTCTTAACAATTTACATTGAACACAAATATACTAAATCCTACCCAAAATTTCGACATTACTTGTTTTATGAAATTTCGAAGTAAAATGGTTTGTATAAGTGGAAGTATAGTGTATGGTTTCAATAAGTGGAAGTTCCTAAAACTAAAGCTCTTGACAATTTTGTTGAAATATTCATAAAACATTTTATTAAAAACCAGAAAATATTAAAAAAGCTCAAAAATGTTAAGTCTAAACCCAAAAAGTATGAATTAATTGTCAAGCTTAAAGCTTATTTTAAATTTATTCCAACATTTTAAATTATCCCAAAATTCCGTTATAAATTGCTTAACATGTTTCGATCAGTGAGAGCTCTTAAAACTAAATTCTCTTGAAACTTTTTTCAAATACATACATATTTATTGCACATATAACAGTGTAACAATAACGTGAAATTATAAAAGTCTGAGATATATTAAGTTTAAACCCAAATACATAGTATCAATCCCAAAGCTCAGTGTAACAAATATTCTAAATTTATTCCAGGATGATTTGTTTCAAAAAGCTTCGATAAACGAAAGATTATAATAATACCAAGTTTCCTAGTGAAATGGTTTGGTTTGATTAAAAGCTCTTTAAAATTTACATTGAGAACATATATACTGAATCATCCCTAAATTCCGTTACCCTATGTAAAATCGAATTTCTGAGTAAAATGGTTTGGTTTAAAAAGCTTTTCTAATTGAAAGCTCTTAACACTAATATTGCTGGACATTTTTTCCAAAACATAATTTTTGCTCCTAAAACAGTTTAAGAAAAACCTAAAATTATAAAAGTTCTCCAAAATGTTAAGTTCAAACCGAAAAAGTATAAATTTATTATCAAGCTTAAAGCTCAGTGAAAACAAATATTCTAAATTTATCTGAAAATACCGATTTTCTTTATAATATCAAGTTTCGTAGTAAGATGAACACCTTTTAAAACTAAAAGCTTTTGATGGTTATTGATTAACTTTAAGATGAAGTATTCTAAATTTAAGCCAAAATTCTGCTATTAAAATCATACTTCTGAGTAAAATGGTTTGGTTAAAAAATCTTTGTTAATTGAAAGCTTATAAAATTAAAAGTTCCTGAGTTTTTGCATATATTTACATAAAATATTTTAGCAAAAACCTAAAAGTATGTAAAAGGCTCAACATTAAAACTTAAGTTAAAACCCAAACTTATTTAAATTAATTATCAAATTTAAAACTAATTGACAGTTTTTGCAGATACGTATTTTATGCTTATACCATTTTTTACAAAACTTACGTATAATTCGATATTTGAGAACTTTCAAGAATATGCAAGATACTTTGAGAATTCTAAATTTTTAGATTATTTCGAAATTATTGATATTTTTCAAATTATATTCGAAATTTGTAATGCTGTATCGATATATTTAGAAATCGTTAGAGTATTGAGTTGCAAGATGTTTCGTGTCATCTACTCTCGAAATCAGATGCTTTTAATTAATGCGAGACCAGACAATAGGAAGAAATAAGTTTTTCACTTAAAGCTTTACTTGTTCTTAGGTACAATAAGCATTTTAGGGGCCCAACAAAATTTTGTAAGGAGCCCGAAATTTGTAGTTACACCTCTGGATTTTGACTAAGGCTTCTTACTTTTTTTTTAGATCCTTATGCAGATTATCATTCCTTATGTACCATATTATACTATATACCTTGTTCATAATGCTGCCCAAGACTTTATTTTGAATGGCTTGAATTAGTTTTTCGTTTTTTTCTTGCTACATTCCCATAGCTGTAATCCTTATGTCCGTACAGATTTCAATATCTGCCGATATAACAGCAGTTTATTATGTAATGTTGGCTCAGATTTCTTTCCTATGAGCCAATATGGCTGACTCCTCTATATTACGTCTGTGTTGCCTCCAATGCCCAAGATTGCAGTATCATCCGCAAATGTTGCAATACCTATCATTACTTTTATACTTGGTACGTCTCGCGTTTATATTATATATAGAGTATTGGTCTCAAAACACTTTCTTGTGGGACTCCAGCTGATATTTTCTGTAGTTCGGAGTATTCCTCTTCATGTTTTACACGAAAATATTGATCAGCTTGTTATGACTTTGAAATAGAATGTCTCTCTATAATTAGAGTGTTGTAAAGCTCACTGATTTTAATCTGTTGCGTTGTAGTTTACAAATAATTTTGAAATTGTATTAAGTAGGGAAATCGGCCTCTATGATGTTTTCTGCAAAGCGTATTCCTGTTTTCTTCGAACATTTCAAGTGAACATTTTTTTTTCTACTCTAATGCACCAGATGAGATTTTTAGCACTATTATGATTGTAAAGTAGCTAAAGTATAGCTACGGTAAAGTCCCTGATGGATTTTCCAATAACTGTATTAGAAAAGACGCTTTTTACGTTGCTTGATTAGTTATATTTTTAGTTTATGTTTTAGTTATGACATTTTTTCGGAATATTTTAAAAAGGCTATTATTGTTCCGTTACATTAAAAGGGTGATTACTGTGATCGAAATAATTACAGACCTATTTCTTTACTTTCTGGGTTCTCTAAAATTTTGGAGAAAATTACTAAAGATCGAATTTTACATTTTTTTAAGCATACACAGTTTTTAAATCTTTCAGAATTGGCTATTTGCAGAACTTTAGCACTGAGGACGAAATTATTAATTTCTTATCTCCTATTATGTCTCTAAAAATATATTCAACACAGTTGATCATCAAATTTTACTAGCGAAAATGTCGCACGCGTTAAACTTCCATCTTCATAACGTATTACCAAAACATCAAGAAAAGCTAAACGACCTTCATTTTCAATTTCACAAGTAAATTTGATTCGCGGAGTAAAACTATTGAATAATTCGAGAAAATAATCAACATCTGAATTTGGAAGAGCCGTAAAAATATCATCCACATACCTAAAGAAGAAAATAGGTTTACCGGAAGATGTTTTCAATACTTCAGTCTCAATATACTCCATCAACAAGTAAGCCACTGTTGGACTGACTGGTGATCCCATTGGAGAGCCAAAAACTTGTTTAAAACATCTTCCGTTAAAACTAAATTCTGTGTGATTCAAAACAAATTTTAATCCTTCCTAAAAGTTATTCAAATCTAAATTAGTGTTGCTTTTTAATTTTATGTCATTCCAAATGGTTTTTACCAAATTTAATATCAACAACGAGTCAACGTTGGTAAACAAAGATTCAACGGCCAAAATTTAGATAACTTGTACAGCGGTTATCCCAAATAACTTACAATTGGTCTCAGTGGGTAACCATCCTTGCGGATTTTTGATAAACAGCTTATCATTAAATTTAAATTTGTTTGAATTGAAGAAATGCCAAATTTTTTTAATTTCACAATATGTATTGTTGTCTGACAAGAGTAAGTTCATTTTATCCAAATATTCAGTTTTGTTTATGAGAACCGTTGTGTTACCCTTGTCAGCTTTCAATACATAAATTTCGCCGTTTTCTTTCAAAAACCTTTTTGCCTTAAATGAATCCCGAATTTTTTGCGTTTCTTCAATTTCTAAAAAATGTTTGTATTTCGTTACTGCACTTAAAATTTGTTAAAATATTTATAACTCTATTTCTAATATTATTATGAGTTTCCTCAATTTTTGTTTTAATTTTAACTACATATGTATATTGTTTATTTGGTTAATTTTTATATTTTTGTTTTGTATCTTCACGCGTCTTTTCGCTTTGACGTTTATATGTTTCATACCTTTCCAAAAAAAAGAAATTAATATCAGCAAAACAAAAAAAAAATCCCTCTAGGGTACGTTGGATGCCCAAATGTCCAAGATGTTTACAAAAAAAAAAAAGAAAAACGAAAAACAATTATTTAATCACAAAATTATGACATATTCTTAATATTTTGTGAATTTGTTTTGCTTTTTCTACAATTTTTGAACTTGAAATTTCCCCATATGGCAATTTTTGGTACGATTTTACAAAATTTTTACTGTCATCACTGCCATCTATGTATTGTACATTGAATTAATAACCACACGAATTGTAGTAAGCTTTTCGTTTTAATTTGACCAGAATGCTGTTGTTAAGGCCGGTATTCACGTACATACAATTAAATCGTGCAGTATAATTGTATGACGTCAGAACATTGCACAATATTCTGAAATGTTATCAAGATTTTGGAATTTTATTGTGCAATATTGACGTCACACAATTATATTGCGCAATTTAATTGTACATCGGCCTTCATGAACTTGTTTTATATTTTGGTTTAAATAAATCAATTTTTACAAGAAAATGATAACGATTTACTTAAATGGCATCCATATTATGTTCAAAATCAAACATTTATGAAAATATTTCAGAAATCATAATTAAGAATTTGTAATGTTTTCATTTAAAAATTTGTCTAAGGAAAAACCGTGATTTTCCATATGTTTTACGTGTTTTACCATAGATATTCATACTAAATTTCTCATTTCATTATAACTAAAGGCAAAACACAAAACTTCTGATATTTCCAATGTTATCGTTGTGTTGTGTATTTTATAAGGCAATACACCGATAATATTTAAATAAACAATTTTTTTTTTTTTTTTTTTGTGTTTTTAGTCAAATGAGAAATCTATTATGATTTTCTATGGTTTTACCACAAATAATTACTTAACCAGATGAACAAGTTGGGCTAAAATGTAGCTGAAGTAAAATACACAAATTTTATAGGGGAAATGTTTGTATCTCGAACGAAAGGCTATATGCAATCGAACGAAAATTAATTATCTCTGTTCTTCCTGCTGCATTTAAATTACGAAAAAAAATATTTCAGGAATCTATAGAAATGAATCCATGAAACAAAGTAATTTACTTTGTCTGTATGCTACATAAATTTTTATATTCGTATTTATCAAGCTTTGCTATTGGCTTTGCTGATGTATGAAAAAAATCAAAAACCTAAACAATTTACAATAAAAAAATAAAAATAAAATCTAGCTATTTGTGCCTTCTGCGTTAGTATTTGCAATCTTTATGAATGAAAAAATGGAGGTGTGGCCAACACACGACTTTCTTTTACGAACAGCGAATTTTGAAAAACTTTTATAATTCAAATTTCCCGCAAACTTAATTAAGATTGTTTTTATTATTTCATGTTTTCTGTAAATTGTATATTTTTGAAATATTTGCAAAATAAATTTTCTGTTTTACGGAATCTGGGAGCTGGGAACTGGGACCCCAAAATTTATGTAAAAAGTTTAAACATGAAGTTGCAGTTTGATTGCTTAAACCATTTGGACTACAAATTGACAGTCATATGTATATACCAACAGACACCACTTCAAAACTCAATTTTTTGAACTCATTAGTACACACGTAAAAGAAATAAAAGGTGATATTTATGAATTTAAATTTTTTCTTTTAATTTTTTGGAATTTGTATTAGTGATTTTTTGTAAATCTTATACTTTTTAAAATATGTGCAAAACACATTTTCGGGCCGAGAGTGGCCACTTCCGGTTGACCGATTTGGCAATTTAACATACATGTAGGCTAAATATTTTTATAACATACAGTACGTCACTGAAGTGTGCAAATTAATTATAATTAGCATAATTGGGCTAATACACACAATAATTAAAATGACAAATGCAAGAACTGCTGTAACTCCCTGTAAAAAAGTGTGGGAGGGGAGGGGGGGGGGCAGGAGTTGCGAAATATTTTTGCAATTATAAAACGATATATATACTTAAGTATTACAAGCCCTAATAAGTCGTTAAAAAAGTTAAGAAACATGAAAAAATGATCCACATTCAATTATGTAATATTTGCATTAAAAACCGGAAGTATGTCACTGTAGTGTGCAAATTAATTATAATTAGCATAATTAGGCTATATATACACATATATTTATGTGTTGGCAAAACAATATTTAATTTTTTTTTATAAAATTTTTAAATTTTTTTAAAATTTTTTTTTTAAATTTTTAATTTTAATTTTTTTTAATTTTTAATTTGTTTATTTTGATTTTTTTTTTGATTTTTGGAAACATTTTGTATTAGTAATTTTTTGTAAACCTTATACTTTTTAAGATATTTGCAAAACAAATTTTCTGGCCCAAGGGAGTGGCCACTTCCGGTGGACCGATTTGAAGTAAAATTCACTGGGACCTCCCAATTTATCCAAAAAGCTTAAATCTGAAGTTTCAGTTCGATTGGTTAAGCCATCTGGGCTGTAGAGTGGACACAGACTGACAGACAGACAGACGGACAGACAGACGGACAGACAGACGGACTGACAGACAGACATCATTTCGAAACCCACTTTTTCGGACTCAGGGGACCTCAAAACAGATAAATCTTCAATAATCTCAAGGTCGAAAATTTTCATGATTACTATACTTTATTTTACTTACGTAAAAGAAAGTAAAAGGCGTAAGCTATTGGCGAATTGTTGTTGTTTATTATAGATTTATGCGAATTTATAATAAAATCACTGAAAGAATACGTTGTTCATTTTCTTCTTTTTACAAGAATTTAATTAACGGCCTGCCTAAATGAAATGAAATCTTACACAAATGCAATATAAGTACAATTGTGTGTATGTGAAAATAAATTAGCGAATTTAATAAAAATTCGGTTTTAAAAATTTTGGTTCTACAATATTTCGTTTTTTCAAAAATCATAAATTTACAAATCTCGGTTTACAAAATCTCGGTTTTCAAAAGCTCGGTTTTCAAAATCTCGGTTCTAATCGCGGTTTCTATTTAGTTTTTCAAATTAAATTCCCTATTTTCCAGAATTTATAATTTTTTAGTTATTTTCGTTTTGAAATTAAAATCCCCATTTTCCAGAATTTGTAAAAACCGAGATTTTGAAGCACCGAAAATTTGAAAACCGAGATATTTTAGCATCTTGGTTTTTAGAAAATTTTGATTTTTTAAAACTTTAAAATTAAATTCCCCATTTTTCAGAATTTATTATTTGTTGATATTTTAATTTTAAAATTGAACTCCCCATTTTCCAGAATTTATAATTTTCAGTTATTTTCATTTTAAAATGGAAAATCCCCATTCCAGAATTTTGAAAGGGATCGAGAGCCAAGAATTTGTCAGCCAAGATTTAGTACCCAACTCCATATACACAAACACATATATACAAACATATATACACACTCAAACTAGCAACCCGCAACAAGATACATAATCGCAAATTTCATCAAAAGCTCGGTTTTGATATTTTTTTATTAATTCGGGCGGCTCGAATTAATAAAAATTTATTTTTCTAACCCGAGCTTTTGAGAACGAAGATTTTTAAAATCGAAATTTTGAAAACCGAAATTTAGAAAACCGAGATTTTGAAAACTGAGACTTAAACATCGAGATTATGTAGCCAACCCGTTATGATTTTTTTTTTTAAATGCTGCCAATGGCTTTATTCTTGAATCTTTCTACATAAGAAACTAACAAGAAGGAATCAAATCTTAAGCTAAAATTATTACATATTTTAAGTCTTAACCAATGTTAATATTTTATTTATTTACATAGAAATTTACTAATTTACTAATATTTTAGCACACTCTATTTTGAGCTAAAGCTCATTCACAACACACCGTGCCAAAATGTATGATTTATTTATTTAAAAAAGCAGTAAATTTAACAGCCATGCTTAATTTCCATCCAGCAATTGGTCAACTTCGCCTCGGGTTTGTTTGGGTGTCAATTGATCAGCAGGGGCCGTCCGATCACGATTTCTTTATTAGCCAAAAACTTTTTCTGGTAAAAATGAATTAGCTTTTTTCAGATTGTTTTTTTTCTTTCGGATGATGCGGTTCGGACATCGTAGCTTTGTTGCCTTTGATGCACAAATAAACATGCAAATTAAAGTTACAAAAAAATAAAAAAAAATAATTTACGACAAATAATTTTACAAAAAAAAATAGAAACGTCCAATTGACGTAAAAGTCAAAGCACTATAGCTCACAATTATAGTTATGATTGAACAGATTTAATTTAGAGAGGATATAAATGAATTTTGGAAAATTCCCTAAGTAAGTAACACAAAATCTAAATTATAAATTTAATGAAGTTCACAATTAATTGTCTGAGCTGCTGAACTGTTTATCGGAACTGCCACTTAAATTTGCACCAACACATTTTTCAATAGCATTTGCTTCAGTAGTTTTAGAAAAAAATGGAAGAGCTTTTGACATTTTACTTGCACAAATCTTGTTGAAGTCAAGTTTACGTCTGTAGTGCATTGGTGGTTTCTTTAACTAGCGTGAACAACTCTTCAGTGGAAATATCTTCATTATCATATTCCAAGATTTCAATAATATCTACGGTATTTGCGGGCATTGTCAACGATTAATAAAGCCTTGTTTGAAATATTTTGATCAGTGTTGGATTTTGTAACTGAATTGGTCAAATCATTATTTAACCATTCCTCAAAAATTCGTGTAGTCATCCAGCCTTTTTTATTTGAGTGTCAAATAATTCCAAGTTGTGACTTATAACGTTATTGAAATCCTGGGGAGTTTCAGAATGACAGATTAGAACCGGTTTTAAATTCCCATGACCGGCATCATTTCCTCCAATCAAACTTGCAATTCGATCTTTAGCTGCCTTGAATCCTGAGCTGTTTCTTCGTCTTTAGCGTTACTCGTCTCATCGACATTATACACCTGCTGTATACATATGTATATTAATCCACCGGCTTGTACAATTTTTATAACCTCCTCTTGATAGCGCTTTGCTTTTCCCTGAATTATCATGGTGCTTAATGTTATGCTCCAGTAGTTTCATGGTCTATCTACGCACTAAGCAACTGCTCCATCTCTTCCATAACCTTAGTTCTTTACTTTGAAATATTATTGCGGTTAAAAATGTCTCTTTGCACAATTGATAAATTGTACCTCTATATCGCCCGCATCAAACTTCTTTAAAATACCAAGTTTTAATTCTAAAGTTATTACTTTGCGTGCATTTTTCACGTACTTTAAATCACAACTCGCTGTTCGCTTTTCAGACATTTTCATATTTGTTCAGTACAAGTTTAATTTATCCCCCGTATAATCTATTTTTGGGAGTCCCTAAAAGGCATGTACAAAGAAAATGAGAAAAAAATATTCTGTCCGTAATTGCGAATATTTCATCCGTATACCGAAACGTTGATCATACATTTGTTATGTCCGTAACTTCGAATATCTGTAAATCGAGCGTCCGTAAATCGGGGTACTACGTACAAAGTTTGTTCTGATTATTAAAATACCCATTTTATTTTTGATAATAATTATATTTGTTTTTCATTTCGTGTCAGCTTTGCTTGAATGACTTTAATTTTTTGATAGGGAAAATCATAATCATTGATCAATCACACGATTTTCTTATTGTTGTTGTTTCATTCATTTATTTATATGGGTTATTGACCTACCTATAATAAATACATTTTCAAATGAGGAAAATAATTCTCTGGATTGCCAAATCACATTTGCCGTAATGTTACGTAATTTCGTCGTAACCCTATTTCAATTTGTTGACGTTTTCGATTTTGGTGTTTGAAGAATTCATTTAAATAAACTGCTAAAGTAGTAATTGAGGATGATATTAGAATGCAGTTCTTAATGTATCTATTTTTTTATAGTGTGCATCGAATGCTCTCGGTGAAGTTTTATATTTTGTTGTTTTATATCTTTCCATTGGCGTTTTGGTGCTGGTTATATAGTTTTGATCATATATGGGCAATGGCCAAATATGACCAATTTAGAATTCCTTATCTGATTATGGTGAAATTAGAATTGTAGAAATGCGGGATTCTAAAATTATATTTAGAAGAAGTTCTGGAATATGGCCAATTTCAAGGAACAATTTCACCATAATCGGTTAAGAAATAACCGAGTTCTTACCTTAGATTTTTACTGTATGTTCTCGGATTGTACATTTTTTCATTATCATTATTTAATATTTAACAACACGAAAATGAAACAACTAATTCAGAAGCATAGTCTACTCGTATTTGTTAAGCAAAACAAATTTGTCACGCGACCCTCTGGCAATGAGCTGCCGATTTACATACCTAAAATACCTAAATAATACTCGTACATTTAATTCTGTTGTTGTGTTACCCATTAACAGGTAATCAAAATCAAAAAACTAAGATTTTGTCAACCAAGATTTCGAGACGCTCCCATTTTTGCTTTTTGTACAACACAGATGTTTACAATATGTACATACATACGATATCTTGTTATTTTCTTTGTTATTTACTTAGGTAATTTTCCAAAATTCATTTACATCCTCTCTTAATTAACTTTGTTCAATCATATTCGTTCAAGTTCGTTATCATTTTCTTATGAGCAATAAAATAATTATCTTTTTCTATTATTTTGTTTATCTAGCACACGACTACATAATCTCGGTGTTTAAGTCTCAGTTTTCAAAATCTCGGTTTTCTAAATTTCGGTTTTCAAAATTTCGATTTTAAAAATCTCCGCTCTCAAAAGCTTGGGTTAGAAAAATAAATTTTTATTAATTCGAGCCGCCCGAATTAATAAAAAAATTTCAAAACCGAGCTTTTGATGAAATTTGCGATTATGTATCTTGTTGCGGGTTGCTAGTTTGAGTGTGTATATATGTTTGTATATATGTGTTTGTGTATATGGAGTTGGGTACTAAATCTTGGCTGACAAATTCTTGGCTCTCGATCCCTTTCAAAATTCTGGAATGGGGATTTTCCATTTTAAAACGAAACTAACTGAAAATTATAAATTCTGGAAAATGGGGAGTTCAATTTTAAAATTAAAATATCAACAAATAATAAATTCTGAAAAATGGGGAATTTAATTTTAAAGTTTTAAAAAATCAAAATTTTCTAAAAACCAAGATTTTGAGAATAAAGTGACTTAAATATCTCGGTTTTCAAATTTTCGGTGCTTCAAAATCTCGGTTTTTACAAATTCTGGAAAATGGGGATTTTAATTTCAAAACGAAAATAACCAAAAAATTATAAATTCTGGAAAATAGGGAATTTAATTTGAAAAACTAAATAGAAACCGCGATTAGTACCGAGATTTTGAAAACCGAGCTTTTGAAAACCGAGATTTTGTAAACCGAGATTTGTAAATTTATGATTTTTGAAAAAACGAAATATTGTAGAACCAAAATTTTTAAAACCGAATTTTTATTAAATTCGCTAATTTATTTTCACATACATACAATTGTACTTATCTTGCATTTGTGTAAGATTTCATTTTATTTAGGCAGGCCGTTAATTAAATTCTTGTAAAAGAAGAAAATGAACAACATATTGTTTCAGTGATTTTATTATACATTCGCATAAATCTATAATAAACAACAACAATTTGCCAATAGCTTACGCCTTTTTCATTCATAAAGATTACAAATATTAACGCAGAAGGCACAACTAGATTTTATTTTTATTTTTTTAATGTAAATTGTTTAGGTTTTGATTTTTTTCATACATCAGCAAAGCCAATAGCAAAGCTTGATAAATACGAATATAAAAATTTAGCATACAGACAAAGTAAATTACTTTGTATTTATTTGATTGCTTGGATCAGGGTCATATATTAACGGGCCTGATTGTACAAAAATCGAAGCTTTCGATATGGGTACTCATTTGTCTATTTTATATGGCAAATGCATATTTTGAATGATAAAATCATGATATAAAATATGAGTAATTTTAATGTTTGTTGAATTTAAAAAATTACTTGTATTTTAGATCATTTGTCATTTTAATTTCGAAGAATGAATCATCCTCGAAATTAAAAAAATAATTAAATAAAAATAGTCCCTTTATCATATTTTATATTTAGAAACAGTTTCATTTTAATTGTGCTGCCAGATGCATAAATGTACAAAAAAAAAAAAAATTAAAACAGCAATCGCTGAAAAAAATGCTGAATATTCCTCAGCAACATGATAAACCAATGGGGCATGCAAAAAGAGTTTGTTTTTGTTACCGCACATCAGATGTCATTATCGTCGTGATAAAGGTTACAATAATGTTTAATGTTTAATTTTATGGTTACGAAGTTCGAACGCGTCGCTAAACGACTTATTAACATTTTAAAGTATAAAAATTCTTTTGTGTTATTAAATTCACAATACAGTTTCGATAGAATACACTAATACCATGCCCATATTATAAGCATGCCCCATTAAAGTAGGTATGATCAAGCGCATGTATTGCTATCTCTTTCACTAAAAAAATCATTCGGTGCTTTTTTCTTGCTATACTTTTTTTTATAATCACTAGTTCATAGCAAACAAAAACAAATCGAATTGTTTTGCGGTGATAGTTTTTGTGAAAACAACGAAGCCTTGTGATTTTATCGCACCGAATGACGAGATGCGCAAGAAAAGACGAATTTGAAACAGCTGTCAATCATACCTATTAAATTAGTTTATCATGCCTCAGCAAAGGTAGAACCAAGAACTTGCAAACATCAGTCACCTTGTTGTTAAGACTAGTTTTGTTATCGCAATTTTGTATCGATTAACCGAGCAATTTTATTAATCGACATTTCGATTAATACAAGGTGCAGAGAAGAAACCTTTGCAACGTAATCAGTTGCTCATAGTTAATGAAGGCCACCAAACTAAGGTGTAACAACTGCTTCTTTAAATGTTCAGATGTGCGCAATTCATACAGCTCACGCAACTCTGAATTAGAACCCACAAAATTCGTGCCGTTATCAGAGAAAAAAAAAATGGTTCAGCAATGTCTAAAGAGAATGGTGAAGCTGCATTTACCCGTTCTGGCGGTAAATCTCCCATTAATTGTGTCATCGGAATCTGTCGGGCACGAAAGCATTCCTTGCTTTCTCTATCAAACTTCTTGCACACGGTTGTACCGTAGAATAGCCAATAAAACTGGCGACCTTCATGAGCGAGTGCTAGCTTTTTAAGGCATCTAGTTGCACAAAATGGTGCTGAAGACGTTCCATATGTCACAGCTGGTGAGTTTATCTACAAGATGAGTTGGAATGTCTGGTCGTATTCGTGAATTCGGACTTGACGAAAGCGATGCATGTGACCGAAAGTCAATTAAAATTTAGAAAAGGTCATTCTGCACAACTCGAGGTTCCATATGGCCTAGCGTGCTATACTTATTCTTAAACATCGAGTAATTGCGTCCAATAACTGGTCAGCCATCTAGATTTGACCAACGGAGAGTAACTGTTGATATAGATATCTGCGCCAAAGAGTAAATTAATGTCTCTTGTTTGAATAATTCGGGATTAGCCAGTTGGATATTTGATGGAATTCTCCACGATCCGATATTATTGATTGTACAGATTGGCTGATAGCATGAGATCTTCGGTAACACTTGAACGTCCAAAGCGGTGTACAAATTAGTAGTGTTTTATTTCACGGTAATTGTTTTGCTGGAGAGAAATACAACGGCGTGGGCGACAATTCCATGAATTTTATTGGTTCTTTGCGTCGTGGTAATTATAGTAGAGCTGAAAATGAGTCAGTCATAAAATTTATTTGTGAGCTTGAGTCTAACAGTTCTCTTCCCAGAACAGGATGTCCAGTTTAGCCAAATAGATAAATGATGATGAAATATCTCCATTGATGAAATCAATAATGATGATGAAATGGCTCCATTGTTGGTTTGTTTCTCACAATTTTTAATAACTGAATTACTCGAGGCGTTCTTATTTGTAGCTTGACAATGTACACAATGAAACTTCGAAGTTGTCGAAATAGTAAGTTAGTTATGAGAAAATGCAGAGGTCGTCCATCGTTGGTAAGTGGGTTGTCGGGGCAGCAATTTTCTAATTGTTTTTGTGTCTGCATTCAGTTTTCATCTCATTTCGTATGCAATCAGGTCGTTCCACTGCTTTACTAGTCGCTTGAGAGCATCTAGTGAAGATGCGGTCGAATGATCAACAAATTCTAGTAACTCATGGACGTGTCACAAATGAAATTTGATTTGTCGAATCTATCCTTAAGAATTTTTCGGGCGACTTCATAGTTCGATAGGCGCTATGGCACTAGCAGCGATACCACCAAGTGACAATCTAAGGTACTGAATCTTTGTGTGGTGAATAATGGCATGGCATTAAACATACCAATAAATGGATTCCACTCCAGATATCTACGACTAAAACTCGGGGGGTTCACGGTAAGACGTTTTGGCACCTACGGTTGCTAGTAGCTAATTTAAACGTTTTGCTCCGTTTGCTTCCGCCTTGCGCCGTTCTTCTTTTAATTCCTCTAATTTTTCCTCAAATTCTGAGGTTATTGAGATGCATATATTACTTTTCGATTTTAGTCCGTATCTTATCTTCCTCAGCAATAATGAAATGTCAAAATGTCAAATTTTTCTTTTGGTTTTTTGTTGTGTTTAGATTTTTAAATTAATTTTTCTTTTATATTGTACAATAAAATATTAATGACATATTATTTCCAATAAAGTTTGTGTTTTCTTTAAATTTAATTGTGTACATACGAGCAATACGTGGATACGAGTATTCGATATAAAAAAAAATTAATTTAAAAATCTAAACATAATAAAAAACCAAAACAAAATTTGACATTTTATTATTGCTGAGGAATATTCAGCATTTTTTTCAGCGATTGCTGTTTTTTTTTTTTTTTGTACATTTATGCATCTGGCAGCACAATTAAAATGAAACTTTTTCTATAAAATATGATAAAGGGACTATTTTTATTTAATTATTTTTTAATTTCGAGGTTGATTCATTCTTCGAAATTAAAATGACAAATGGTTTAAAATACAAGTAATTTTTTAAATTCAACAAACATTAAAATTACTCATATTTTATGTCATGATTTTATCACTCAAAATATGCATTTGCCATATAAAATAGACAAATGAGTACCCATATCGAAAGCTCATTGAATATTTTTTCGTGTACAATCAGGCCTGTATATATAAGGCCTTGCTTGGATTCATTTCTATAGATTCATGAAATATTTTTTTTCGTAATTTAAATGCCGAAGGAAGAAAAGAGATAATTAATTTTCGTACGATTGTATATAGCCTTTCGTTCGAGATACAAACATTTCCCCTATAAAATTTGTGTATTTTACTTCAGCTACATTTTGTTCCAAGGCAACTTGTTAATCTGGTTAAGTAATTATTTGTGGTTTTACTATGGAAATTTTGTTTTTTTCCTACTTTCTAATTCCCTTATAAAAGCTTCGTTTTTTACACTACGGCTTTGTTTAATCAAGATTGCTTTGACTGTACGCGATTTTCCGTTCTAAGTTTCCGTCTACTACTTAATATTATTAGAAAGGAAAAATAATCAAAAATTATTAAAGTTAATATAACTAAAAATTATTGTATATCAAAGTGTATATAAATATTTACTGTATTCTAAAATTGTTAAACATTTAATTGATTTTCCCTAACACAAATATATTTTTTTTTGTGAATAAAAAATTAAAAAAAATGCATGTAAACCTTGTTTTGGAGTGAGTAGAAATTAGTAATTTAAACTAACTTTCATGTGCTGTTCAATTTTGTTTATATCACTTCTTCACAAACCATTTTGTCAATCAGATCAAATTGCTAAGCTGAAATAAAATTTTACCAAATAGTTTTTTTTGCATGGCATGATCGATAATTAAATTTTGAATGGTGTAACCCGAATTATTTATTTGATCAAAAACTCCGAGAATAATTCTGTAATATAGAAAACACAAAATCAGATTTTCCTACAATTCAATAACCCTTAAAACTAAAGCTCAGTATGCAGCTCGAGCTGAGATAAATTTTCCATACAAATTTGACGTATAATTTAGCTAGCTAAATAAAATATTTTTTTTTTAGCTGATAATTTGCGTGAACAATTTGAAAAAAAAATCAGTTGTTTTATTCAAATCTAGATTGCACCACTATAAATTCTCCAAACATTTTAGCCGCAATTTATCTCACAAGGGGCATGTTTTTTTTTTTGATATCGAAATAATCTGAGAAATAATTTAACTGTCAAAATACAGATACGCGTTTTTTTTAGTATCCGAGGAAAAATGTATTTCTATGTGTTACAGATACGCGTTTTTTTTAGTATCCGAGGAAAAATGTATTTCTATGTGTCGTTTTTTTTACGCTCGGATAATTTTAAAATTGAATCTTTTTTCTCTGAAAAAAAGTTCAGATTGTTTTTTGACAGACATTTATTTGAAATAAAAAGAACATGGTAATATTTATTTGACAATCTTAAACTGACGTTTAATTTCTACTCTCTTATTTCTCCGACATTAAAAAAAAACACGCCCAATGACAATAATTTGAAGATAAATTTTGACGGTTTTGAATTTTGATTCATTTTATAATCGAAGTAGCCACGAAGTAAAATTAATTTATTTGTATATAAAGAAGATAGAAGTCAAAATGGCCGACCAACATCATGAAGTCGAGTATTTAGAGAATTATTTGGACAGAAATTTCATTCAAAAACAAACGAATAAAAATCAAACAAAATCAACAAAATTTATCTCTACACAAATTATTACCTTGACGATTTATCTATAACTAAATGGAGACTTGTGGAGACCGCGCTAAAATTTATCTTAGCTCGAGCTGCATACTGAGCTTTATCCAAAAATATTGTGAAACAAAGTGTTTATTTTGTGTCCTTACATTAAATTTCTCAGCGCCTACACACATAAAAATACAATTTAACTTTAATTGTTGTTGTTTTCAAAAACTTTTTTCATTTAATGTGTAAAATATATTCGCATGCCTGTAGACTCTACAATTTTTACACCTAAATAAATTTTGAATTACATTAATATTTTTATTACTGTTATTTAAAATGCACTTGAAAAATTTTATGCAGTTTTTCAAGTTTCATTTGGTATTGTGCAAAAATCATACTCATATATTCACCGATCATTTTTTATAGATTGTAGATGATTATAAATTCATAATACCAGTAATACATACATTTTTGTTTTCAATTTGTGCCTCGAGCGTATTTCCAATTTTTTATTTTTTTGTAATAGAATACTATAATGAAAATAAAAAAATCGTTTTCCACTTCGTTTGATTTTTCAATTTTATCAAAAAATAAAAATTTAAATATCATATTTCAGTTCAATACAGACATGCATGATATATACAGATTCTCGAACGTATACATTATGAACATATTATATAGCTACATATCAAAAAGATAAGATGATTATGATGATAATATTACATTATTATGTCGTTACTGCGTCTACAAACAGCACCAGCAGCAGAACCATATACGAGTATATGTATAGAGGGTTAATGATTTTTGATTTATGGAAATTGAATGTACGCTGTAATCAAACATTATGATATTTTTTTTTTTTTTGCTGTCTGATGTGAAACAATTTCAATTAGGCAGACACA
Organism: Tipula helvola; assembly: GCA_963556165.1. Classification (NCBI taxonomy): domain Eukaryota; kingdom Metazoa; phylum Arthropoda; class Insecta; order Diptera; family Tipulidae; genus Tipula; species Tipula helvola. The sequence continues at coordinate 348,359,791 of OY744481.1, read as the reverse complement.
AAACGGGATGTAATTTTTTATGTTTTCAAAATCAAATATGTTGAATATGAAAGATTCAGGAGAAATAATGATATTGAAAATTTATATTATTATTATGGTAATTAAACCAACATTTTTATAAAATAAATTGTTCGTGGAATTTAAAAAAAAATGTATGTAGATTTCATGTATTACATTACTCCATTGGGAAGTGGAAGAGAGCGAACTGGAGAACTTTTCAGATCAAAATAAGAAAACTTTTTGGGCGAACAACAAAAAAACAGGTCCATGGAAAATATTATCAGAGCAAAGTTTATCTAAATTCGAAAAATTTTAAAGAGCTTTTATCACGGTATAATCCTAATCCGATTTTATTGATCAAAACTCAATTATTCCATATAATTTTGGACAAGGAAAATGTGAGATGAATCATAAAAAGGGTTGGTAATATTAAAGTCACCATTTCATCGTTTATTTTGTTTACCGCTAATTTCGTTTGCACATTTGTGAATAAACTAGCATGTAGTTTCGGGTATAGTAACAGGACAGTTCCTCGCGCATTTTCCTCGCGCACATTTCTTCGCGCACACTTCCTCAAATACATTTTTTTGTATTTTTTTTAAATTTATTTATTTACCGACTTTAAAAAAAAAATCTGGTTGCAATTTAAAATATTGTAATGTAATTAATTACAAGTTAAAAATAAAAAAATTAAACAGTTAACCACAAATCACAAAGAAAACCAGACATTAAAACCTTAAACGATTCTCTTGACAAATTAAAATCAAAAATCAAATTATTAAGAACAAAATCCCCGCTCGATTGTAACGTACGTATTGGAAGGTAAATAGAAAACAAATCAAGAATCGCACTACAATCAATCCTACAAACGAGGAGATCACGAACAAACGTGGCACACGTCGCAATTCTACGAATAGAGAGAGGTTCCAATTTTAAAAGTATACATCTTCCCCTATAAGGAGGAATAATATAATTGGGAAGATTATTGTCTCTCGGTAATCTGCGCATGCATATTTTAAAAATTGTTTTTGAACCCTTTCAATAAGATCCAAAGATTCTTGATAAAATGGGTCCCAAATAACTACGCCATACTCCAATTGTGAACGCACTAACGAAATATACAAGATTCTAATCGCACAAGGATCCCAGAAGTCTTTAGAGAATCGTTTGACAAACCCTAACATGGAAAACGCCTTAGAAACAATGCCCTGTATATTAATGTGAAATGATAAATTAGAAGCGAAAGTGATACCTAAATCCTTGAAAGTGTCCACTTTCTCATTTCTATGGTCATTGAGAAGCAATTCGTAGTTAAAGTTCAAATCACTCCTTCTACGAGGATATGGCATTGTTTTACACTTCTTAGTATTCAATACTAAATTATGACAAGTACACCAATTTGTAAAATCCGATAAATCAGATTGTAAATCCACTGCAGCCCGAATATTCGAAATAGTTAAAAAAAAATCGTCAGCATATATGAGAATTTCAGAATACTTAATACTGTCAATCACATCATTAATAAATAAAATTAATAAAGGGGGGCCCAAATGGCTTCCCAGGGAACCCCTGACGTTACATGAATCAATCTAGACGTGTAATTCCCAATCTTAACGATTTGAGTTCTGCAATCTAAGTACGACTTAACCTTGCTCAAATCTGAATTAACAACCTGTACATCTTTCCCCAATTCGAAAGCAGTTAAAATAAAATTGGTCAGTAAAAATAAATTAGAGACTGTTGATATGCCAGGAAGGAATCCATGTTGCTTAGATGAAATAAAGTTTCGGTAAAACGGATAAAATACGAATAGCTCGGTAATTTTTAATATCACTTCTGGAACACGACTTAAATACTGGTTTAGTTAAGGAGCATTTCCAGAGGTTAGGAAAGTATCCTTGTTAAATAGAACGGTGATGGAAAAGGCGACAGCATGGGCTGTTATCATACGAACCAAAGGAGAAATGGAATCTAAACCTACAGTTTGATTAGTATCGAGCGATAGTAGTTCATTCAAAAGAGTTTCAACATCTAATTGCCAGGAAAATATATTACCAGCCACAGGACAACAGCTCGATCTCGAATCTGTCGTTACCGGTTTCTTCACATTAACACTTTCAAAAAAGTCGGCGAACAAGTTACAATTCTCATTAAATTATGACTCACACGAACATCCAAAAACATAGTAGATGGATATCCTCTTGTTTTTCTTTTAGAATCAACGAATTTCAAGAAGCCGTCAGGTCTACCTTTTAAGTTCGATTCAATCTCCAAAATGTAATTGTTGTAAAGAAATTTATTCAATATTCGATATTCATTTCTCAAAGATTCAAAAACAGCGTACCTTTCAGTAGTAGTTAAAAGTTTAAATCTCTTACGAGCCTTGTCTTTACGGTTTTCAGATTAATAAGCTGTTTATTATGCCACGGTTCCTTTTTCTTATATGGGGATTTAAATTTAGGAATACATTTCTCCATTTCTACATTCAAAACATTATAAAATTCATCCAACACTTCATCTAAATGATCGTTACCTTCAAATGCACGCCAATTATATTTATCAAGAAAAGCAAAAGGAATCATAGTCCCCAATTTTAAGATTCAAATTTTCATCAATTAACTCAGCCTTGACACTTTCACATACCATAAAAGGCAGTGATACTTTTAAAGGAAAATGGTAAATGCTGGACGATCCTGCTAAATCGTCACACGTATCGACAATAAATTCTTGATTCAACCACAAAAATACCAGGTCCAAAACATTCCCTCAATTGTTCTTAAAATCCACACATTTTTTGAGAACCATCGAAAATAATACGGTCATGAAATTATCATAATTCGCATTCAAGTTCAACGGAGTTAAAAAATCATCAACTCGAAGCCAATTAACATTTGACAAGTTGAAATCACCAAATTTACATAAACGATCCTCTGGTTGCAAAATGGGTGCTATGCTGGACTTGATAATATCAATGAATTTATCATTCACTGCAAAATTAGACTCGCATGTATACGTGACATAAAATATTAGTGAAAACGATTATGTCCAAATCGCAATCAATTAATGATAAAAGTACAGATGAAAATTTCTCCGAAACAGCAATTAGCACAAAACAATTTTTTGCATTTGTGTCCTCAAGAAGATGCCTGTTTCGGCGATGGACAATGTATGATGTCGGAAAATATTCTTCAACCTTAAAATTAGATGTCAGCCATATCTCCGATATACAGACAACATCATATTGTTCCTCAAGTAAAGTTAAATATAGAATCCTCGATTTAGAGCATATACTGCTCACGTTATGATAATAAATATTTAGAGCTGAGCTACGAGGGGCTGATTTAACTGAATGTGATGACGATAAGGTAGAAAAATTTAACGGTGATACTAATCGAACCGGACACCCATCTCGTTTTTTGATCTATACGTGGCTGATTCATAAAAGGTCGAATTAGAATACCTGGAGGCCATACGTCTGAATTATTTAAATTGTTTTAATGTTCCGATGCGTCAAACCGATTTTAAAAGAAACAAACGTCAGAGAGATATCCGCAAAACGATTCTTTGCTAGCAATAATTTACAATCCACTTGGTTAGCTATGCAGTCCGGTAGTTTGGAGCAAATGTAAGTTTTTATTGCTTCCTGTTTAACCGAGGGATGTATCTTACTAACACACAGATACATCTTTTCCTGCACAACAGCTGGAATTAATGTATTTATAGGCTGCCCCGTCCCGGTAACGCCCTGACTAGAGGAAGGTAACATGAATCCAGAAGAGTTAGTAGTACGGTTTACATCATTCACATAGGGTGACCGATCATAAAATTCCGATGCACCGGTTGCTTTATCCATTAATGCACCAATTAACTTTTTATTCTTGGCCACTTCCAATTCTAATTTTTTTAAATCAAATCCTCCGTCGCTCTATCCGCAACAGCATCAATTTTTTTCAACATTTTTGTTATCCGCGAATCACTGCTTACATGGCTGTTACAGTTCACAAATTTTTTAATTGAGTTGATGGCCACACGATATATTCCACTACAATCGTAATGGTATTGATTGCTAAAAAAATTACAGCATATAATATCCATTTCCTAGCGGGAACATTTCCTCGTCGGATGCTTTCCAGGTAACAAACAAATATTGGCCAATTGTGCTTTAGACGTGAATGTTGCCAATTCTTGTGAAATGCCTGTTCGAAAATCTATAATTCGAATGATTCGTAGAGAGCGGCAAAAAACTCACGTCACTCGGAAGTTCCTCATCACTGTAAAGATCTTATTATTTCACAAAAATATAAAATGACCATTGTTAGTTGACCATTTAACTTTTTTTGGTGTTAGACGATAGTTCCGTTGCAGCAGAAAGAATTTTGGTTTAAAAATCTGAGAAAGCTACCAACAAAGTCCTTATATAATAGCTATGGCAATTACAAACATTTGGTGGCTTTTATAGGTTTTGCACTCCAAATTCAATATTTTACAAATCAGGTTCATCAATTTGCAAATGAAATTCATCTTTATCCAAAACAAATTTACTCATTTCCAAATCAAATTCAAACTGCCTAGTTTAAATTCATCATTTATGAGAATATCTCATTGAAATTAAAAATATCTGATTGAAGTCCTATGACTCACTGATAATTCGTATTTAGAATTTTTGAGATTCTCTGTGACCAATATTTTTGAGATTATTTCGAAATTATTGAACATTTTCAAATTATTCCACGTTTTTGATATTGGCCTGCGGCGTTAACAATTATTTTCTCGATTCAATGATGCATCTTGCCTGGCAGCCCGTTTTTTCCTTAACTCGCGACTGAATGGGAGAGTCCATCACAGTTTCTCATGAAATTAGTAGCTGTTGGCTTCTAAATTTTTTCTTTTATACCAAAACACTATATACCGAGTGACTGAAAAGTATGGAAACCCCTTAAAATCTCGCAGAGTTCGGTCGATAAAAATGAGCAAGATTTATTCTTAGGTAATTTTCAACAAGGAATTTGGTGGGCTTGGTTGTGACCTTGACCTTCATCTTTAATGCCATTTGGAGGTCAAGGTAATTTTTTTAAATTAGAACCCCTATTTTTGATGACAGAAGCGAAAAGAGCGATCAATTGTACGTCGGAATACGTATTTTCCATAACCGCACAAGGTCACCTGAAGGAATATATTATTAATTGTAAAGATTATGATTTGCTATGAAAAAAAAAAAAAATCATAAATAACAGAACATTGTAATAATGCTTATGTTGCTATAAAAATTATAAAAAAAATTAATTTTTCTAAATTTTACTTTTTTTTTAGTTTCGTAGCAAATCATAAACATTATAACTAAAATATATTCCTTCAGGTGACCTTGGCAGGTAATGGAAAATACGTATTCGGACGTCCAATTGATCACTCTTTTTGAATCCGATGTTAAAAACTGGGGTTTCCCTATAATAAAATGAACTTGAAGATGGGGTTCAAGGTCACAGCCTAGCTGACCATTAAATTCCTTATTGAAAATTACCTAAGACTCAACCTTTTTAATTTGTTTTTTGACCGAACTCCGCGAGATTTTTAGGGGTTTCCATAATTTTTCCTCACCTGTATGTACATATTATGTTGCTAAAATCAAAAATTCTAAATAATACTCTATATTTTTGTATTTCTAAATTATTTAAATTTCCATATTCCCAAAAATTTACAATTTCCCTATTTGTTAATTTTCTAAATTTCCAAAATCATAAATTAAACGTGTTGTGCATTTAGTATTAAATGCCTAAATTAACCAATTCCTAATACAAATCCCCACAATACGAAACTTCTAAATTTTCCTAAATTTCCTAATTTCTTTTCTTTCCAAACTACGTTACAAAATTCGTTAATTTCTAACATCAATAATTCCAAATAAATGATGAATTCGAATTTAACGATTTTATAAAATTTGTAAAATCCTAAATTAATTTTTCCACTATTAAAATTTTCAAACTCCAGAATTCTTAAATTTGATAAAATTCTTAATTAAGCTTCTAAGGGTTTTCGCTTTCTTAATTCCTGATACTTAGGGTGAATTTTAGAGAGAAATTGAGGGTTAGTTCTAGAAAGGGTTTTCCAGTGAATTTTAGGGTGATTTCTAGGGTACTTGGAATTAAAGAGTATATTTTAGAGTGAACTTTAAGTAACATTTTAGGGTTAATTTTAGAGTGGCTTGTAGGTTGAATTTAAGAGTAAATTTTAGAATTAATTTGTCGTAATTTTAGGAAGAATTTTAAAGTAAATTGAGGGCTAATTAATGATGAATTTGATGGAGAATTTGAATTGATTTTAGGGTGAATTTTAGGATGAATTTTAAGGCAGGGTAGTATCCTGGGGTACTATTTCCACATGCATGTCAGCATTTCATTTAGTTTGTATTTCGCGCGCGGCATTATAGTTCCCGTTTTTAAAGAGTTTATCCGAGTAATTTCCTAAAATTGTCGAAAAATGAGTGTCCTTCACTGGACCAATGTAATTTAATTGAAAACCTTTTCATTATAGGTAGCAATGATTTTTAATAATACATTGGAAGTCCTATTTAGGATAGCTCTTTCCTCGGTTTTTATTAAACAACTATTCAGAAACAGTTGAAATAAGAAATTTTAACATAAAAGTAGTGGTTAAAAAAGAACCGATGATGGAGCTATCGGAAATCGTTATTCAACTATATCATTAAAAATCATTGTGACTCTAAGGAAAAGCTGTTTCAATTTAATTACATTCAAAAATAACTAAGTTGTTCTTATTATACAGTTTCCGTATAGGTGGCAATAAAGACAAGAAATCAAATTTCATAAACACCAATTGAAACCGATATATTATATTAAAACCCATTGTAATTTGTGTACTCAAATGTGGTCTAAATAAATGGTCAATCAAAGCTAAAATCACCTGAAGGTCATAAGACGAATGTTTTTTTTTAATGCAAATCAATAAAGCCAATTGCAAATTATAAAGGTTCGAATCCTTTAGTGAATATTCTAAATTTTCCAGAATTCAGATGACTTTTCTCGGTTTAACAAGAAGATACATTTGGTATTATGTTCCCCCAAAAGGTTGGTACTTACAGCCAGTCATTAGCGTTCAGTATTTCAATAGTAAACAGGACCGGAGACTCATTATTCACCAAAGCAGCCAATCGGATCTTATCTTCTGCATTTTTGTCAAAATGATCGAGAAACATAAAATCTTTTAGAAATAAGGTTAAGTTTAATTTACCAGCAGTTATAGGGAGAGTCTTTTCGCTAATTTTTATTTTGATGTTAAGAAAGCATAATTTTGTAAAATAAAATCTTACCCAAGTCCAATTATACCTACGCACACAGAACATCATTTGGTAATTCCAAAATTGAGTTTTTTTATTGAATCCAATTAAAGCACTATAATCTTATTACAAGATTTATCACAAAACAATCATAATTGTAATAAATCCCACGCTAGGTTTTGATGCCTTTAGCACCATTTTGCCCATTCCGTATTCGTATTCCAAAATTCTATTATACCATAGAAGTCATTAAATAAAATTTCAACGCTTAAGTACTGCAATAAAAAAATGTATGCCTCGGTATATTTACCCAAAGTTGGTTAAACCAATCGTATTTTATATTCGTAGTAGAGCAAACATCGCAATTTGGAGGATAAAAGCAAAAAAACAAAAAAAAAAAATTCTGTACCCATAAAAACCAAAACCAAATTACAAACGAGATAAACATAAAAATTTTGATTTTATCGATTTCGTTGGTGCCCGCAAGGGATTGCCTAAATAATTTTAGTTGTTTTTTTTTGTTTTTTAAATGAAGCACAAAAAAAAAAACAAATCGCCAAAAATAATTATTGTTATGACCAAATGTTGAATGTACACGATATAAATTTCCCATTTTGGTTATGTGCGGAATTAATAAAACTGTGCGTATTGAAAATGTATACTCGTATATCACATCAGGTTCCAAATTGTTATTTTATTTATGTGAATGTTATAAAAAAAAAAAAAAATCCATTCCACAACATAAATCTAATTAAAATCCAATTACATCCCCTACACGAAACCGAAACTCATTCATACATAAACAAGACTGTAATGAACTCGCATATGTGATAACCCAACATTGTTTTTAGATAAGTTAAAATAATTAGTACCAAATCGTACCTTTATTAATTTATTTATTTAACAAATTTATTGTATTTATAAAATATAACATAATGTATAAATAAGCATACAACAAGGTATTCCAGGTAAAAATTTATAAACATCCATGTTTTGTTTAATTTCATTACGGTTTATTATAAACTTCTTAATAAAAGAAAAGTTTCTCAAAAATATGTTCAGCTGTTTGTTTAATTGATTTTAATTAGCTGATTAAAGGTAATATTTTGTTTGTGTAAAATGTATGCAGCAAAAGGACAAGGTAAGATGCTCTTCAAATATTTGCCCTATGTTGAAATATTCGCAGACATCTCAAAAACAATCCAAAAGTGAATAGTTCATTAGCCAACATAAACTATAGGTTATTATTTAAATTATAACTTAGCACAGGTAAACTCAAACAAAATGCTGCAGTCATTGGCCAGTTATTGTAACCTTAGCTACTTATTTAACTTAACTAAAGTTTTAAGTTAATATCTCTAAAATATTTAAACATCATTAGGGTGAACAAACCAACAATTTTAATTTTCACATAACTAGGTACAAAGGTTAATTTTAACGAAACTTTCAACTAACTGCTCAGTAAAAATAACTTTTGCTGACCATTAATACAAGCTAAGCACTAATGTTAGTTTTAACCAATTTTTTAAATAACTGCTCAGTTAAGTTAACTTTTCTAACCATTGAAACATCCAAGCACCAAGGTTAGTTTTAACTAAATTTTGAACTAATCGCTTAGTTACGGCAACTTTTGTTGACAAACAACTAAGTACAAATGTTAGTTTTACCCAAATTTTTTTAAGCTAATTTCTTAGTTACGATAACTTTTACTGGTCATTGAAATAACTAAATAAAAAGGTATATAATGCAATCACTTCACTCTTGAACGGTGGATTTGAAGGGTAAGAACAAAATGTTGACATGCCGCTAAAAGTAACTGACATGTAACATGCCACATACCGGTGGGGCTCATTGAATATACTATTGTTGACACCACCTCCTCACCCTTTTGAATTCCTTAAAATTACCCGAAATTTCGACAAACGTGAGTATGTGCAAGACATTACGAGTTCTCGTAATTGCGATTTGTTGTTGTTGTTTTACTCGTAGAATTTTTGAATTACGACAGACAACTCGCAAAGATTAAAAAGATTCTTTTTAAAGAAATTTGTCAAGGCCCAACTTCTAGTTCTCGAAACTCGCAATTCGTACTACGAGAGACTAAGCGCACACACATGTCTACAAAATACCATTTGTTCACGACACGTTTTATGCATTTTTAATATTTGTAATTTTTTTTTTGTGTACTTCGTTTGCTATGGTCGGAATATTACTATCCACAAGTTAACTTATTTTATACTAGGGGATACAGCCCGTCCTAGGACGGATACAATTTATATATAATGTTGATGTCAAGCGGCCGCTGCCACAATCAACATTTGACAGTTCGATTACATAAGTGTATTTATGACAAATCGACAAAAGATTTTAAAAACAACCTCGCAAAGCGAAGGCCTGGGATCAAGTGGCAGAGGCAACCGGCCTAACAAGTTAGTAGTTTAAAAATGCCATTTGCATTTTACTTTTACATTATTGTTAAAATTTCCGTATTTTTACAGTGGAAGAATGTCGACGTAAATGGGTTGTTTTACGTGAGCGCTTCAATAAGGAGCTGAAAAAAAGGAATATTCCTTCTGACAACAAATTGGAGACAAATGACTATTAAGCCCAAAAAGTAAGTTTATTAGTTCGATGGATGTACACTCACATACAGTGAAGATTAATGTTATTTTAATTAATGTTATAGGACCAGAAAAAACGTGTTTAGTGATTACCAGAAGAAGGAGATTGCCGTTGAACTTATTGAGGAGGTTGTCAACGAGGCTATTTACTGAAACAACAAGCACAAGTTCAACGAAAAAACCAAAGTTGAAAGACGCTGCTTACGAGGGGGCCTGCGAGGCTGTTAAATCTGCGGCAGAGTCTATTAAAAATGACAACACCAATCGACAAACGTCTCAACTGACTGATAGGTGTGCAATAAACGAACACTTTTTAAATTCAATATTGTTAATGTTGGAACCGCTCTCCGAGTTCGACACAAATCGTGCAATTTATGGTCGATCTAAGGAAAGATCGGCTACAAGGCGAAATAAACTCAGCTCAGCCGTGCTAAAAAGACCTGTGATATATAAATGCGTACTGTGATTTTTTATTATTATTTATTAACTTTAAATTTTGAACTGAAATGAAACTACCTGTGAATTATTTTTTAATTAAAGGAATAGAAAGAAAATATTTATTTTGTTAACAATAAGCTTCTATTTAATATTTATTTTCAGGTCATCCAGTTTAACCTCCCCTCGTTATTTAAAAATGAGCATAACTCATCCCGCATTTCAACTGCCGTTCTGCCACCTATAACGTGTGTAGTTTGATATGGGGCTATTAAACCCAAAGATCGGCATATTTCAGTGCGCCATAATTCTGTGCGCTTTCCTTGTGAAGGCGAAGAAAATTGTGCAGAGCGACGCAAGCTAGTACAATTTTTTCAGCATTTTTTGGTAGCATGTGTATTGTGTAATGTTTTAAATAGTATCCTCCATCTACTAACGAGTATACCGAACGCATTTTCAATATCGCGACGTGCTCGCGATAGACGTTTATTGTATATTTCCTTTTGGAGAGGTAACATTGATCCAGGATATGGATTCATCAAATTTTTTGTTAAACTAAACGCCGCATCACCTACGAAAAAATAAGGCAGAATGGTATTGGAGTTTGGTAACAGTTTTGGTGGAGGTACGTTCAAGCGGTTGTTACAAATTTTTTTACCAAGCTCGCTAATGTTGAAGATGCCTACAAGAAAAAAATATTAATCAAATTATAATAATTTGTTTAGTTTATTATTTACCCCCATCACTTTGTGATCCGTAAGCACCTACGCCTATATGGGTAAACACATATCTAGCATCATAGGCAGCCATTAAAACAATACTGAACAACTCCTTGTAATTAAAGAATTGGCTGCCTGTGGCAGGTGGCCGCTGTATAGCGACATGTTTGCCGTCAATCGCACCCAAACAGTTTGGCATATTCCAAATGTCCCAAAAATCTTTCTCGACAGCTTGAAAATCTGCTATGTTGGGTTCCGTGACATATAACGGACCTATTACAGCCCAAATGGCCTAGCACGTCTCTATAATAATGAGACGTGCCGTCTCTTTCACTATCTTCCAACTCCAAGCTAATGTTTGTATGGAATTGCCCTATGATAAAAATCTAAAAATAATTTAAAATTAATGCAAGCTGTATTTGTACAACATACCTAAACTAATTTACAATAAAGTTAATGCCAAACGAAACTCAGTGTTTATTCGAATCTTTCCTGATGTTTCCATCGCTGGCCTAACCAAATCCAGCAGCATAGTAAAAACTTGCTTTGTCATCCTAGTATGAATAAAAAATTGGCTTGGATCAACCTCCTTCATTTTCATAAAAGTGACTTTAAAGTAACCATGTATGTTGCGGGTTCGATTTATTTCTCGGACACTACAATACCGCTTGCATCTTTTATTTTCTTTCAGCTCCTTTAACCCTTTTAGCATTAAAAGTAGTTGAGATAAATGTGTAAGTTGTGCGACGTGTTTTTGCTGGTTCATTGTTGATCTAATCTAAACTGCCTATCTATGTATAAACTAATCTACTATTATCTATAACTATTCACTATCCTATCTATTATAAAAACTTATTCTATCTAACGTATATATTATAAATCTAATCTATAAATAATGCACTAAAATTCTAAAATTAATATTAAATTTATCTTACTATGAACTAAATTAATTAGCAGAAAATACTAATAATATTAATCTAAAATTCTGACCACTTGAAGGATGAACGAAAACTAAACTTTAAAAACTGACTATGAACTAGCTATACGTACGTAATACCTACTATAACTATTTACTATTTTTTAATAAACCAATGAATTATACGCTAATATTCACTAACTAATCACAAAAGTTGATAATTTCCAATTTTTTATGTTTGGTAAAACATTTAGGGTACTAGTTTTGGGTTCATGTTACAAGCTGCGTTAGAATGTTATGTTAAATGCTGCGTTAAAATGTTACGTGTCATGTAAAATGTTATATTAAATAAAAATATTTCGTCCCTTTTTATTTATCACATTAAAATAGAAACAAAAAAGACAAAAAACATAGCGGGAGTACTTTCAGTGTTCACGTTACATGTATGCTGTGTCATATAGCAAAACTATTGTTACGAACTGGGCTACTGAATTCGTTCGGATTTTGAAATTCAAAACACTGTGTAATTTTTATTTCACTCTACTTTTATACAATTTGATATTTGCTTTGACTTTAATATTTAAATCTGTCCACTTGCAACTGATGGGGGATATGACAACAGATTTATTTATTTATTTAACGATTTAAAATAAACCAAAAACTGTTCTCTGCTTGCCATCAATCGTGTTTATAACACTTAACCATCTAAGCTATTGCTGTTCATAACGTGAGCTTGTTGTATGATGACCAAAATTTTCACAATATTTACTTTTATTTTTGATTTTATGTTTTACCAAACATTTGCGGTTCAGGTGGAGCTTGAACCCCATTCGTTTTTTTTTTATTGAAAAATACGAGTACACACAAAACTAGCTGTCATTCAATTAATAATCTTACGGAATGTATGTTGGAACGTCAAAAAAATATACAGAAAACTCGATTTCGTTCAAATTCTTAATTTTTTTTAAGTTTATAATTTCTCACTTGTTGGCCTGGAAATTTATTTAATTTTCATTCTTATATTGTTTCAAACATAGTATGCTTTGAAGTTTATGAGAAAAATTTTTTTTACCGAAAAATTCTCATGGTTTACTACAATTATAATATATTATGAAAGTTTTTAAATAATTTGTTGTAGTGTTTCGGGGCATCATAAAAGCGGACCACGTATTTCCTTGTGTAATTACTGTAATAACTATAAAGCGGAATGTTTAATTTAAAGTAAAATATTTTGTCATACATGAATACAAAAAAAATAATAATAAAAATTAAAAAAAATAAAATTAGATGAGGATCGAACCGAAAGACCTTTGCCGCTCTAGTCCAATGCTTTACCACTACGCCACAAACAACATAATAATGTTTGTTTTATTTGCATTGTTGAATTGTTTTATTTTTTCAAAGCGTTCTACAGCCTCGCTAGCTAATTATATTAATTGTTACGAAGTGATTATAAATTTTATTCTATTCCCTTAAGACTCTTTTTCTGATTTTAAGATGTCTATTAGTTTGGTATTTGGTAATAATGTGTATTTTTGTCTTATACTGTTATATTCTATACATTTCTCTATAATGTGCTCGTTATCCTCTATTACGCAGCATCTGTCGCATAGGTTATCCTCCTTAACCTCAATAATTTTCTGGAATTTTTTCTGCTTTGCATGACCTGCTCTTAGCCTGTTTATTTGCCTTATGTTGTATGAATTTAAATCAATAGAACCACAATTTTTGTTGTTCCATTCATCTCTTATTGTTTCGTCTTATTTGATATTTATAATAAGCAAATCTGCTTTTTCATTACCTGGAATCCCCACATGCCCTGGGATCCAGTGTATTAAAATGCTCATGCTCTGATTTTTTATTGCTGTGTTTATTATTTAATTTTCGTAAAATTTGCAATTATTTCCATTAGTAGCTTTTTTTAGAGATAAGCAAATACTATTGGAATCAGTGAATATTATAATTTCCTTTGGTCTCAATAGTTTTAATTGTTGCTTTGTTTTTAAGTTTTATTTTGAACTCTGCCTCTATGTTCTTGAAGTATAATCCTATTGGTCTGTGCTTTTGTACTATTATATTTTAGTTCCACGTTTATTATTAAGTTGGTTGCTGTTTTACCATTCTTGTTATTTGGTTGCGTTATTTTTGTGAGATCCTTAATTTTTTCCATTGTGTTGTTATTTTCGATTTTTCTCCCAATATCAATGTTTTAATTAATTTGCTTGGCTATATACTCGTATTTTAATGTTGTCCAGATCAGCTGGTAATATGGCCGTTTCTGCAATTATCGTTGGTATTGGCACAAATGATTACATACAGATGAATTAAGATTAACAAAAACATGAAAAAAATTGGTAGCGCCATTTTTTGAACCTGCATATTTTTTGGTACTATAAATGGGTGACATAGATTAGACACAAACCAATACAAATCAGAGCCATCTAGTATAAATAAATAACCAAAAAATAAACAGAAAAATTGATGAGAAAAATCAAATAAATTTGTGTATATAGTAGGCACAGTGAAGCAAAAATCACTAATCTAGAGTAGGTATGTAATAATGTATGTCAAAATGATGAATTGAATACGTATGTATATAAATACGGAATAATTTTGTATTAGTATTAAACATCCTTTTGTAGTATGTTTTTATTATGCAATATTTATTTTGAACTTTGAGATCGGATAGTTAAAGGTAAATAAAATCTAATAAATTTTAATTGAAGTTGAATTCCCATTCGCGTAAATCTGGAATAAAGTGTGCGATTGCAGGTTACAAATCTTCAAATCGGCATAATATCCGATTATTTAGATTGACCATTAAAAGCCCAAAATAAAACGAATGGATTTCCAATTGTAATTTACAAAATAACGACTTGAAATTTGTCAAAATATGTGCAAACATTTCGAACCATGGTGCTATTCTACGAGTAAGTTAAAACGAAATTCCGTTCCCACAATCTTTTTTCATCTAATAATGGTCCTTCGGTTAATCATACTGTTACTTCTGGTATTTCTCTCAGTATTATTATGAGAATGATGACGAAATGTCGAGTAGTTCTTCAGTGGTAACAATTTTACAACTGGTATACAACCAAAACGAAAGCAGCATTTGCAGCATTACTGTTTACATCCAATTGCACGTACAAAGGCTTGTTCAAAGGCTACGTTAGAATCAGACATTAACTTCATAGAACGCCAATACAATTTTTGTAATTTTCGTAATTGAAAAATTTTGAGTCAATTTTCAATGATCTGGAGAAATCCTCATAGTGTGCAAATTCCATTAAAAATATAATAAATTACCCGTTTTATCATCTAAAATATTTCACGGTTTTAAAATTATTGTAGCCTAAAAATAAACAAACTTTTCTATTACACCTAAACTGTAAAAATTACAACCAGATAATTAAGCGCAATAAAATCACTAAATATCAACGACCATAACTCGACTCATATGGAAAAAGGGCCTAACTCTAAATAAGCCCAACCGAGATTATAGATTGTATCTAAATTAAGTACTTTAAACAAAAATTTTCAGTTTTCTCTTACTCTCAAAATTTTTACTTTATCTGAATTTTGAGAGTAAGAGCCCACTGAAAATTTGTGTTTAAGTTACTTAATTTAGATACAATCTCGCATTGGGCTTATTTAAAGTTAAGCCCTTTTTCCATATGAGTCGGGGTCTGAAAACGCCAAACATTTAACTAAATTTTACTGAATATGCGGTCAAAATCAAACAAGTGGCCCGATGAATCGAATATAAAATTTCTAACGAAAATTAGCAAAATCTTGAGTTCAGCGAGCTTATGTTTGATGATATTGATGAGATTTCGTTAGAAGATGGGATCATTTTGAACCTGACATTTCTGATATATCCGAGAAGAAGGGGGGGGCGGAGTGTACGGGGTAATTACCGCTTCCAAAATGAAGTAAAAACCTATAAAACACCTAAAACGACAACATATTAATTGACAACACGATGAATAACTAATTTAAAATTGAAACATTAGGTTATTCCGGAATTAACTAGCCGGATAGATAAGTAATTTTCAAAAGTGAAGAAATTGTTAATTGCAAAACCCTTACCAATTTCTTCACTTTGTAAAATTCTTTATCTATCCGGCTAGTTAATTCCGGAATAAACTAATGTAAAATACAATAAAATTGAATTTGTTAAAAGATTTTAAAGAGGAATTGTAAAATTCACTAATACTACAAGTGCATGGTTGATTCCTCCGACACAAAACAAACTTTCGCTCACTCATAACCTCATCCACCCATTTACAAATTTTCCAAGGAAACCCCAGTTGCAAAAGAACCTGATATAATTTCCCTGGAACCACATAATCATATGCATAATCATAATATGTACAATATATTTTGACTGTGTCTGAAACATGTGATAAATAATTTTTAGTACTAATTTTTGACATTTATTGAAAAAACTGCACACACCCAAATAAGCATAGTCAATTCCTATGATAATTTGTGACCGCTACAGAATAAATTCATTATGATTTACTAGTGTGATTGACGTACTGTACCGATATAACTTAATTGGCGTATTTATGTCTTAATAAATATACCATTCATGAAATATTTTGTCAAAGAATTATCCATTTCTCGAATATTATAGTAATTAAAATGAAGCAACAAAAATGTGAAGCGGGGAAATGTACCAAAAAATGATTACACTATTCGGACACCATAATAAAAAATTGTTAAATTTGTATTAAAAAAATTGTATCATAGGTTTCGGAAACAGGTCTTAAATAATTAAAACCGGGTTTTGTTAAACAAAAAATATGTTGCTTTTTAATTAACAACCTGCCCCTAAAAGATATTTCTGTTTACGTATAAATAATTACCTCCCTTCCCCCAAAACTTAAAATCAGGATCCGCCCATGACTTTCGGTGCAAGATGTTCATCGCACATAGGACGCAAGCAAGGCGGACATTGCATTTTAGTTTTTTTATCCTTCGCTTAAGGGCAAATCGATCATCTTGCTCTTTTTTGTAATTGCGGTCGATCATCTTGTGGTACAGCTGGTTTTTGATTATTGAATTGTTGCCCTGTGTGTTTTCGGAGGGTTAATGAAACTCCATGTTTCTAATTTCATTTATTTTCTTAATATTAAATTTCGTTCATTTATGTATATCAAACTTTATTATAAATCATTCCTTATTATTATGTAAACGTATGCAAAACTTTAATGATGCATATTGAAAAAAAAATAAAATTTATATTTTTATGTTATGCAAACAAAGGTTATGAATTTTTTTTTTTAAATTTACCACTTTTGACTTATAATTCATTTTGAAACTACTTTTATTAGGTCTGTATCGTTTTCGATTTCCAAAGCATAATTTTTGTTCCGATTTAATTTCTTGCATTTTTGTATTCTGATTGAAAAATACATTTAATCACCAATTTTATTGAATATTGAAAAATTGCTGTTTTCATGTAATATTATAGTAACAATGTAAATTTATGAGAAGAAATTCACAAAATTTTTATTAAAAATTCAATTTTTTTTACTGTGTATGTTGCATTCAACATGTCAAAAGAATTATCATGTAATCGTCAGAATATTTGATTCAATACAAAAATAAAAGTGTTGAAAACGAGTTTGGTAAACTTAAAGCACCAACTGAATCGTTTTTCAAAATTTGCAGAGAACAAATTTGTTGGTTTTCAAGAATATTCAAAAATCATCCTAAAAAACGACGTCTTAAGGGGAGGTTCTCATCAAGCGACCAAAAAATAAAGTGATTTTCTCAATTTTTGACGTAAATAAACAACTTAATGATTTTGGACACTTAATTATTGAGTTTTAGAGTACAAAAAAAAAATTAATTTAAGAATAATATCGTCTTGGGAATTGCTTATACGTATTGTAACGTGACCTTCTCCAAAAAAGGTGACTTATCGGTCTCCACTGTACACCACTTGCGAAAACTATCAAAAATCAGAAAACCAAAGATTTTTATAAAATATATAATATTTGCTGGAGGTTGTACCAACAATATCAATAAAAAGTCGAAAATTAAAATAATGGCGGACGTTCAATTTTTCGGAATCGTTTTTTCACGCCTTTTTCACTTTTTAAAGTGCTATAAAAAATTAAAAAAACGTCAAATATTATCTGCATTTAGGTTTATCCTCCAACAAATTAAATGAACTTCACAATAAAAACAAAAAATTGTGATCCATTGAGTAGTTTTTGAGTTATCGTGGAGGCAGATATAAAAAACATCGTTTTTCAGGAAATGCATTTAAAGATTGTGTTAACGATTTTTTGAGTTGAAAAGTAGAAAAGTGGGTCGAATTATTATGCCATAACTTTTCTATGAAATTTATTTCAGTCAAACGGTTTGGGAAATATATTCTACACATAATAGGCTATCAAAAAATGAAATAAAAAAAACTCGATTTTCGGATCGAGTTTCATGAGAACCTCCCCTTAAAGTTACTGTTATAAGCAATGCATTCTTTTAAAAAGAGACAGTAATTTTTAAAATGATTCCATCAGCTTTTAGTTTTAATTAGAAAACATTGTATAGTCGGCACGCAGAAAATACCTAAGATCCGCACTGGAGAATTCTGTTACAAGGAAAATAAATTTATTTTTCTTAAATATATTAATTTGTAGTTTTATTTGGTGATGCACGTATTTTTAATTTCTTTTAATTTAATGAATTATTTTTATTTTCATTTTTACGCGCGTACCCACTCTTTCAAGATCACAGTGTTGATGTGGTGATAGCGCCGCACTATTGCTTGATAGATATGTTTAGGAATCTCTAGCAATGAAATAAGTGTGATCCATTTAATATTTTGTTGAGTTTCTGAATCAACTGGTGCCAGAAATGTTTAGTTAACTTAAATACTGGCATCTATTGCTTTATCTATTGGCAACAAACCTACATATTTTCTATTGTTACACGTCAAAAATTAAATTATGATTTAAGACATATAACCGAGGAAGTATATGGATTGAAATTAGAAATGTTGAAAATTCCTTGGATTAAGCTATAAAATCGGTTTATTTCAAATTTGAAATTTCTATATTCGAATTCATATTATATCAATTTTTTGTAATAATCCAGCAACTACAAACAACCGTAATTATCATTTAAAAAAACAAAAATTCAAAAAACTCATACGATTTTAAGTAACTCTTAATTTTAAAAACGTTTTCCTGAAAAATGTGAATTTATGAATTTGCCGTTTTTCCTTCTGGCCACAGATTTATCTCGAATATTCAAAATTCAAATAAATTATAAATCAGAATACGTTAAGAGAGTACATACGTACCTAGTCTTACTCGTATTCTTTGTTTTGTTTTTATCCTGCATACAATAATTTACGGAAATTTCTTTAAAAACCAAATTGTAAAATACATAATGCACTAAAAGCTAAATATGTATGTATTGTTTCTATGCGTACTATAGATGTAATAAATACATACTTAAAGCAAATCATACGTGCACTTCGTTTATTTCAGTTTTAATATGAGGCATTTTCGATTGGAGTGAATTAACTGAATTAGAATTGAGTTACTATTTAGATAATTCAGTTGCTATTTAGATAATTGAGCTACTGAAGTGAATTGGGTGTTCGATTGGTTCCATTCACTTCAGATAAATGTCAAAAAAAGTCATTCAAAATTTGATTTTTGTTAATTATAATTTGAATAAAAATAGAAATTAAATATATTAAAAAATATTAAGAATATATACAATCTATCTATAATTATATCGAATTTTACAGACTTATTTATTTAATTCAAAACGAAAAATTTCAAGCGCAAACATCTTTTAAACAAAATAAAACAAAAATCGCCTAACTGAATTAACTACACGAGCAAAATACATATTCAGATAACTCAGTTGCTTAATTTTTAACTGAAGTGGGGTGCGATTCCGGTTCGATGATATGATAATGAAAAAACAAAAATATCATCGAATTTATCAATTGTTTTTGTCATTTTGCTTTCGCCTTTGCTTTTTATCTTTTTATTTTATTTGATCATCAACATATCAAAAGCGATTCTGGTTCGATGATAATAAAAAATGATAAAATTATTATTCTTCAAAGAGAGTTTCCTCTCTTGATGATAGTAAATATTGGTTAATTGGTTTCGTTTTCCAAAAAAATGGGTTTGAGTATGCGCACTGCACATTAACATTTTGTCAAGAGAGTTTCTCTCTTTACAATCATAAATATTCATATTGGTTTTAAAATCGGAAATATTTATATTTTCATCATAGTCGTTATATCGGATAAGAAATAATACCCCAAAAATTATTTAAAACTGTTCAACCTTCTTTAAAATTAAGATCTATTTTACAAATATTCTGGAAAATGGACATTTAGATTTAAAATTAGAATGAAAATCTCCATTTTCCAGAATATTTCAAAGTTAAATCTTCCTTTTCCATTAATTATTGTTTTTAATTTTTAATAAATCAGTGAAACTATTAAATATTATTTTCTTAGAAAATTATTTTTACTTTTTCAATGTTGTAGGTAGAATAAATTGTATATTTGTTGATCGATTAATCTATCCACGCGCTACTAAAAACACGAATAGGCGAAGAAAATAATTTTTATCATCGGCCATAAAGCGACAAAAATAAAATGAAAAAATATTCATTTTTTTCACCAATTTTGACATAAGTTTATCATACATCGTCAAATCGGAATCGCTATTTGTATTTCATCGATGATAATGATATAATTTTTAATTATCATCGAACCAGAATCGCATTTTATTATGGTGAAATCTACTATGATAAAATACAATGATAAAAGCAAATAAAAAATCCGATGATATTTTTGTTTTTTCATTATCATATCATCGAACCAGAATCGTACCCGTGAAGAGGTGTGAATCGAACACTCAATTCACTTCACTTGATTCAGTTAATTCAGCTAACTCTGTCAATTCACGCCAAACGAAAGTGCCTATGAATCGGGGTTTTTCATGAAAATGGTTAGAGCTATGCAAGAACAAAAGATTGACAAAACGAATAATATTTACGCTAGATGCAGACACTGAATATTATAATTATAAATAGTAAAGATTTATACCATCTTAGCAAAGACAATGGGTTACATGGCAAACTTCTTTTTTTACTCACGCAATTGTCGCTTTTATCAGTGATTTTGTAAAATTTCATAAATTTCTTAGGCATAAAGCATCTGTATATATTAATTTGTGGTATTGGTGTCGTTCTCAGCAATCCCGTACATGTTCTTAGACTTGTGTTCATTATTTTTTGTTTTATTTTGAGACTTTTTTTATGTTTGTTGGTGTAATTGTACCGCGAATTTAGTTCTAGTTTGAATTATGGCTTTGTAGATATTTAACATGCTGTAAGGATTTTCTCCTCCGTTTTTATGTGTTATCATTTTATTAAATTTGTTGCACTGACTGCAATTTCGCTGAATAAGTTTACGATATAGTCCATGATGTTATGTCCTTTCCTAAATTCGTATGAGTTATGTGGCAGCGTTTTATTTTCTTCAATTTGTTGATTTAATTTTTCTAGTATTACTTTATTGAAGATTTTGGAAAATGATTTTTGGAAGTAGATCGGCCTATAGCTTTCCGTCTCATTTTCATCTTTATTGATTTTTAATTGGTATTATTTTTGTGTTTTTCCATTTTTCTGGATATTGTTGGTTTGTATATACCTACTTATATTATTTAAATAATTAGCAAGTGCTTTTATTATATTTGGATTATTTTCTACTATGATTTTTAGTGTTTTATAAGAGATTTTATTTTCTCCTGTTTGGTTGAAATTGGTATTGTTCACGTTTTTTATCTCCATTGGTGTAATATTATTTCCTCTATGGTTTCTGGGAAATTTAGAATTTTTTTTGCCATGTCTTAGTCCTTCAATAAGTTGAAAGCATTGCTTCTTTTATTTTTTAATTTGTTTATTTCATCCCACAATTTATGTTGTTGACAAATATTTTGCATGATTTTCGTTTTGCTCTCTTTATTTCCCTTTTAAGTATCGCTTTAGATCTTACAATTGATCTCAAAATTATTTTGTGTTTTGTAATATTGTGTTTTATATTATTGTTAAAATGTTATTTTGTTTAGTGCATTCTCTCAAGTTTATGTTTGTTATTTTCTGAATTACTTGTTTTTAGTCCACTATTTCTTTCCTTGAGTATTTATTTAGGTTCATATTGATTATTATGGGCAGATGGTCTGATCCGAAG
Source organism: Tipula helvola (assembly GCA_963556165.1). Classification (NCBI taxonomy): domain Eukaryota; kingdom Metazoa; phylum Arthropoda; class Insecta; order Diptera; family Tipulidae; genus Tipula; species Tipula helvola. Next base: position 348,337,563 of record OY744481.1, on the reverse strand, counting down.
TTTCCCACGTTAATTTGTTGAAGATATCCAGTGTACATATATAATGTTTATGTTGTATGATTTCTCAGGCCTTTTCTTATTTGTTTTCCAGTGTTAAGTAGTTATAGATTGCTATTTTTCGTTAATTCCGCTATTTTTTTTTGCCTGTGGTATCTTCTTTAGTTGTATTTCCCCACATACTGCAGTGTGCTTTTATGTCACCGGATTTTGTTGTATTGGAGTTATTTTTGGCTTTCTCTAATATTTGGTAGATTATAAAATGCTATTATATTTATATGGGTATTGATATATTTAATTTTTATAGTTTATGGCTCCTTCGTGGTTCAAGTTTAGATTTATGCTCATTGGATATATTCCTATTCTTTTGTGTATATAGAATCCTACTGCTCAGGTAAGTGATAGCGTTGATCGAGGATTTAAGGCTTCAGCAATGCTTGTCGATATAACAATAAGCCAAATTAATTTTTATTAAAATAAAATACATTTTTGCTTTGATTTTCGCCTTTGGTAGAGTTGACCATACAATTCTCCGATTATAACTTAATCGTTGCGGTTTTCGTGGAATGATACACAAGTAGCTTTGTGATTATCTAAGTGACCGGACTCAAGTAGTCCGCATCAATAATCTATTCAGCAAGGAGTGTTATATTAGGGTTGGAATTCGTCAAGGTTGGGTGTTGAGGCCGTTACTCTTTCTGGTTCACTTCGTATGCAGATTATCTTTCATTTGTTTATGCTGGCATCAACAATCATGCGAACCTATCTGATACTGACCATGATTTGGTTATGTTAGCGATTTGGTTGGGAGGTCATAATTTGGAGTTCCAAATATCGATTAAAGATCATGCATTTGGCTGTAATAAGAGTTCATTTTGTACCTCTAATAGTTCCTTCACCCTAAATTTGGTCAATGCAATTAGATATTTGGGAATTACGATCGACGATAACCTAAATTGGAAGGCGCACATTGAACGCACATTGAAATTGAGAATTCTTTCGGTTTCCAGGAAACTGTATGTTTTAAGATTATACTGTCCGTTATATCTACTGAAATTGGTTTACTTTGCCCTTTATTTGATTCTAACCTCCTGTATGGTTTATCATGTTGGGGCGGTGCTCGTAAAACCCTTTACATCCTCTGTATGTGCGACAGAAGCATGTTTTGTGGCTAATGACTTTTAAATCATTTCAATCATTTCAGGAGCTGGATATAATGCCTTTACAACACATGTATAAGCTAATAAAAGGCGCGAAATAAAAATAAATGGCTTTGTCTGAGTTTTTTGTTTAGTGAGAACAGATGCTCATGGCAATTTGGTAATACTAAATTACCTGGCTTTATGGGTATATTAAGTGCATTTTGCGCGAATTAATTTTGGGGTTTTGATTGTGTTAATTCTGGTAGTGAGTAAATAAATTAATTTGTGAAATATATTTTGAAGGTTGATTTATCCACGTTCCAGTGATTGAAAAGTTGGTTGAAAAGGCAAAAACGTAACAATATACTCATTTTTCAATAAAATTTTTTTTAAAAATATATTTTTAAAATTTTTGAGCTTGCCTAACGGATCGATTAAATTTTTTTTAGTAATTTTTCCACAATTTTTTTTTCAGTTTATGTATCTGATCAAATTGTATAATAGTCACCGCTTCAAATTGAAATAAAAAATTCTTTTCATTAAATTGAACCTGTTCATCTATCACCCTAAAATCACTTTACACTATGGCTTAAAAATAAAAATACAAAAATAAAATAAAATAAATGGCAGCTCAATAATTTAATTCTTACATCTTAAGTTTCTTGCAAAAAGGTCTATTAAATAGCCACGTACAACCCATGTCCAAAATATGTTCTTTTGTATACCGTAATATTCTTATTCCGTAGCATATCGATTCCAGGAAAAATTAAATTTTCATCTCACATGACCTTTGGCCATTAACAAAATGTCCAGAAGGCATCATACAAATATACGAAAGAAAAGGTTTTTATTTTTCGGGGTCGAGACGTGCCATAATCCATTAAACCCAAAATAATTAAAATTGCAAATTAACTATAAAACAAAATTTTAATTTTCTTACAATATAAATGTCTTATATATACAGTACAGTACATATACTGCAACTTTACTTCGACATATGTATATTTATAGATTTAATAACAAAAATGGAACAACAACAATATGATTTAATTGAAACTGGCACGAAATTAATTATTCCAAAAACAAAAACACAAAAAAATTGGTTTTCTTCTTTTTTTCTGTGCTTTTAACAACTTTCTTGTGCTTTTGTATTATATAATATTACGTCTTATTATATAAATTTTTAGACTGTGCTTTTCATGTTTTATGATTTCTAAACTTTTCTTCAAACTAATTTATTAAACTCAGTGTTAGGAAGTGGCTTTTTTAAAATTGTTGTTGGTGGTATTTTTGTAAATAGATTAGCTTCCAGCAAAATGGTATAGAGATGAATATATGACGTTTTGAACTAAAAATAATAAAAATTTACATAAAATATGGTCAATTTTGTTTATATAGAAAATTATTATTAAAAAACAATATTTTTGTTGTGCTCCTACCTCATTAGAAATTCATAGAATGGATAATATTTTTGTTGAAGTTGAGTTTGTGGGGTATAAATTCAGGAACAAATCATATTTTTCATCGTTTAAAAAAAGAAAAACCGAAATCAACTTGTCACAAGATGTACGAAATAAATTGAATCCACATCTTGTGTATAATATTGCTAGATTTAGCTATGTATAGAAGATAGATGTACGACAAAGAGTTGGTAATAAAAATCGATCTGATAAACCTCAAAGTAGTTAACATAGAAAAATGACATCCTCTTATATTTAATCCGTTTTGTCTCTCTTTATGTATTTAGAAATACATATGGTCCTATGTACTAAAATTCATGTACCAGGAAATTCTTGTATAGGCAATTTATAAATGTGTTTTTAATGTTGATTTGTTGAAAATTTATGTTTTCTAATTAATACCCAAGACAAAGATTATTTTTCTTAATTACATTAATTTCCTTAATTTTCGTACGTTTTTTTTAGATTATCATTATTATTTTGTTGTTGTTACGGTTTTTATTTTTTGTTTGTTTGTCGGTGTGCGTTTGGATATACACTAGTATTACGTAGAGGCCAATAATGGCTAATAATAAGGTAGATAGATATTCGTTTTTTTTTTATTTGTGCTTTCAAGAATAATTAAGAAAATTTATAACATTTTGGTTGGAGAAATAAAATTCTGGACAAAAGTTGAATAAGAAGGACGATTTTGGGTTGTTAAATTGCTTTGTTAGACATTGCGGAATCAGTGGTGATTTAATTGATTATTAAGCATCTGGTGAAGATTTTATGTGTGTTTGGCTTATTAAACATTAGCAATTGGGGACCCAACTTACAAAAATCTTTTTACTGTGGTTAATTTTTCGACAAGTAACGCGAAATTATGTTTGTTTATTAAAGTGCTGCTTTACTTTCACTTACTAACTAACTGAACATGTGCTTTAAAGTATGATGGATTAAAAGTAGTAAAGCATACAATAAATGGTTATCTAAAGCTAATGCCTTTGGCTTTTGTATACTCTTAAACAATAAAACAAATACCTTTGTTCCAAGGAGCAATTCATGCATTAGAGGGCTAATTGATCACGGATTAACCTAGAATGTTATAGATTTAAATTAATTTTGTTTTGTTTGATATTGATTGGAAACTATTTTATATTTGTTGTGTATTAAATTAAACAAATAAATTAAAAATTTCCGATGATGATTGATGAATTTTGCAAGTTGTCATTTTTTATGTCTGTTTTGATTTATGTACATCTCCGCAGTGACTTACATTTAGAAAAATAGAGACATATACATACAATATCCCAAACAGAAACAAAGCTTCCGAATAATATTTGATATCAATCGATATTTGCATTTTTTTTGTTGCCTTTTACTTTGATTTATTTACTATAAATTTTCATAAAATTATCGTTTATCATCCAAGAAATGTAATATAAAATAAAAATGCCAAATTTTTACACATATAACATTATCTATTGATTTACGACTTGCAAACCCATCCTTCCACTCAACCCATAAACGAATCTGTTGTTACGAAAATTATTTCTTCACCTTTGATATTAATAGGAATTTATCTTTTTGTACATAAATACGATTTATGTGTAATAAATTTATTTGGTTCTAGAACAATTTTTTTTTTGTATTATTTAATTCAATAAATTTTACAATCTTCAAGAATCGCACTCCCTCGATAAGAAATAAACGAAACCCCCAATTATTTGTCGATTACTCTTCCTTAACAGTTGGGTTAATTTTAATTAAGGCATTAAAATTACCTTATTATACAAACAAATTACAAAACTCGTTGGAACCGACATGGAAATAAATAAATTCCCACAATAATAAATTTCTGAATATACCAGGTGAATTTATATAGATATGCCAGATTTTTAGAAGGACGGGAATACACCGGATATATAGTGATTTCTACAAATATATAAATTGAAAATGAAATTAAATTGAAATTGAAAATTGATGGAAGGATTAAGGATTAAATAAACGATTTCAAATCCGATTAATATGTGTACATATGTATATACGTACACATATGTGTGGGTTCAATATGTACTTGCTCGCCATATACCATGTTCCAATTATTATTATTTCATTATATCTGGGGAAATTAATAGGCATTGAATAAGAATGCAACGAAAATTACATTACACAATCATGTCTAATTTGATTATGTAAGGCATTAGGTACGAACGTAAATGTGTTAATCATAATTGTAATAATAATAATTGTTTGCGTATGGGACATCAATTTGTTAAGTTTAATGGCCAACCAACTTAGGTGAGTATAAAAAATTGGGAATTTTATAAATAAGGAGCTTAGATAAAATAAAAGTAAAACGGTTATTCATAGAGTTTGGCCCTAGATCCAGGGTTTAGATTTATTAATTTTGCTCCAAGTTAAAGAGTTAATTGAAGTGATGGGATTTTCGGTATTTCTAAGAAAATTTAAAAATTCGGCGAATAATTCATTTAACAAACCATATCAAGGAGCTTGGATAATTAACTGTAACCAAACTGTCATCGAATTTAATTAATATCGAAGTATTCCATTTACTTTCTTAAATATAGTTCAGCAAGGACTGACGAAATTGTCTTTCACCAAATTTTTAAATATAAGTGGCCTGAACCTAACGTTTTACCCAGATAAATGTTTTTTGTTAAAACATGATCTTTTATCTTTTGGTCTATAATAGCACATTATATAGGTAAAATTTGATTTTTTTTTCTTCTATTTTATTAGGCTTATTGTCAAATTATTACCCAATTATGCTGCTAAAACATATATTAATTGCACTTTCTCGCCCCTAACGCAGTAAAATGTCTGAACACCGTGAGAATATGAATGTGAATGCGTGTATCTTGCTCCAAGCACAAATTGATAACCACAGTTTGTAAGGCGTTTTGTGGTGTTCATTGACTGTACTGAAAATCTGTAAATTTTTAAGTTTAAATCACTGTTCTGCGGTATAAATTGTTCTTAAAACTTGTTTGTTTTCACAAAACGATTTAGGGAAATATTTTTCGTACACTTGTGTATTTTTTGCGTGCCGCTCAAGAAAGTATTTCTAGGAATGGCTTCGACTTCATAGTGCTTCGGCACTGTTAAGCTTTAGTTAAGTTTTTTTTTGCTATGCACCAAATTCAAATCAATTTCAGCAATTAAACTATATTGTGTTGTATTTCCCACCACCGATTCGTATACATCACCTCCTTCATACAGAAATTATTCCCTGAAACTGCCCTTTCCTGAAAATATTCTTGAGTTAAGATAAAACGTTTAAAATTGATTTTATCAGTTACCTGTAAGTTCTTCAGGTTTATTTTTAATCATTTCTCGTTTCTAGACAATTTATATAAAATCATCCTCTAGAGTGTTATGTCCGGAGATGAATTTTATTAATGTGACTTGTCAATAATTTCAATGATGACTTCCTAATGATTTTTGGAAAATCGAATTTTCCGAGATGTTCCACGGGAAACTTGAACTTAATTTTTTTCCTGTCACAGCTATTGAGAAGTCACATCAATGTAATCCATCTCCAGACATAACACACATAACTTTGGATGCTGATTTTATCCAATTAAAATTTTTTTGGGAGTTTCGCCATATAAGAATATTAACAAGGGTCTTCATGCTATTCATGCATCCTTAGTAATTTTTAGGCTACACAGTACCGATTGATATCGACTTCTTATTTTAACTTTCGGCTGGTATACCACAATCGTCATTAAAGTGTTTTACTTTCGGCTGGAGTAACACAATCTACATTATCGATTTTTACTTTCGGCTAACTTTAACATTGTGTTTAGCCTATGAATTATGCACTTCAGGGGAGGTTATAGGTATGTTCATTGTCATCATTTATTAATCAGTAGTGCCGAAATCTCCTTTACAAATTAGTAAATATTTTTGGAAACATTTAGTAAATATTTTTGGAATTTTTCTGACATTTTCCTATCATCCTTGCGCAAAGGGTCCAATGCTAAGCGGCTTTAGTGAGTTCTTTTTTTTAAATGTTCCAATTTCTATGAATGTTAGAATTTTAAAAAATCGTCAAAGCGTGGGTTTTTGGGTGCAAAGCGCCCTGAAGCATTAAACGAATAATAATATTTAAAAAATTTGATTTATTCTATTTTTGATAACGATACCAATACGTTAATAATGGGCTCGTGATATATTCCCGAGGAACATAATTCCGAGGGACAAAATTCCGCAAATCAAAATCCCGAAGGTACAAAATCCTGAGGGTTCAAAATCCCGAGGATACATAGTCCTGAGCGTACGAAATCCCGAGGGGACAAAATCTCGTAATCCCGAGAGATGACATGTTATAACCATTAATATTTTCGATTTTTGGGGAAGGTAAGTTTGCTCCCTTTTCAAAAACCTGGTTTTCCAAATTTCGGTTTTCAAATCCAGGTCTTCAAAATCATGGTATTGAAAGACATATTTCTTTTAATTCGAGCCGCTCAATCTGGTGAAGAAGAATTTTAATTTAAAGTGAAATGAAAATCAAAACCGACATTTTCTGAAAAACGGAATTTTTATTTTTGCAGAACCAGGATTTTGAAATTCAGGAGTAAGAAAAATGGGATTTTAAAAAGCGGGAATTTTTTTTAGGCGGAATTTGATAATACCGGGATTTCGAAATGATGGATATCGTTACGACCCCTCGATTTTTCGGAATACCATCATATTCTCGAATGAACAAATCCCCCAAAAAATATCGAAAAATCCAAAGTAAACTGACCCATCGCAAAGGAAGACCCCATTTAATTTTCGTTAACTACAATATGAAAACAAATATCCTTGCGCAAAAGGACCAATGCTAAGCGGCTTACGGGAGTTCTCTATTTTAGTATGTATCTCTAAGAAATATATTAAAAAAATTATTAAATAATACAAATTTCTTAAAAATGTTCCAATGTAAAAACTGTCCAAACTTGATTTTTTGCGAGTTTTAATTTTTTCGGGATTATTTTAATTAATCATCATATTTTAATTAATCATAAGCATTATAACTAAAATATATTCTTTCAGATGACCTTGGGAGATCATGGAAAATACATATTCGGAAGTACAATTCGTCGCTCTTTTCGAATCCGATGTCAAAAACAGGAGTTTCCCAAAAAAATAGCCTTGACCTCAATATTACCTTTAAGATGAAGGTTTAGGTCACAACCAAGGTCACCATTAAATTCCTTGTTGAAAATTACCTAAGACTAAAATTTGGTTATTTTTTTTAAGGGTTTCCATACTTTGACCTCGCATTGTAAATTCCTTCAGATGTTCTTGGGGGTCATGGAAAATACCTACTCGGACGTAAAATTGATCGCCCTTTTCGATCCTGTCTACAAAAATAGGGGTTCTAATTAAAAAAATTACCTTGACCTCTAAATGACCTTGAAGATGTAGGTCAAGGTCACAACCAAGCTCTCAAATTAATTCCTTGTTGAAAATTACCTATAAGAATACACCTTGTTCATTTTTTTTAAACCGAACTCAGCGAGATTTTTAGGTGTTTCCGTACTTTTTCCTCACCCTGTATATTTGAAAGCCGTAAACTTCAATCCAGGTTTCTGTTCATACTACATGGTCTAAATAAATCTCTTAGCTTATTTCAAATACTAAATTTAAGCCTTGGCTTACCTTTACCTATTTGTATCATGCCATACCTTCATTTCACTCGAAAAATTTATATCCATAAACTAGCAATAGTAAACACCAAATAAACATTGCAGCTACAATAAAATTAAAAAAATTTCTAATAAAAACAGATTCAATAAAATAAAGTTCTCAAATAAAATAGAATTAATAAACATGAAATTGAAGGTGATATAATGTGGGAAATGCGACTATTGAATTCTAGTATATCCAAATCAGTGAATGAGTTAATTGGAAAAGCTCTACCTGTGTCGTCCTTTTTACTAAATATTTTGTGATTTTTGACCAATAAATATTTATAATTATGCTTCTTTTTGAATGATAGGGCTTCACATAAAAGCTGTGCATTAAGTTGTGTTAATTTTTCACGAACGTCACGGTGCTGTCACTCATCTAACTTTTCCTTTTTTCGGTTTTATTTAACTCATATTCACATTCACTACTGCATTACCATTTTGAAAGATTAGCTAATCGATTTATATGAACGCCAACTACATTTTTACAACTGGGATAATATCGATTTTTTCACTTATATCACATTAAAAAAATGCTTAGCAGTAAGGTGATTTTATTTAGGGATCTGTGTCATAATCCAAAATAAAGATCCAAATGCCAAAAGCAAAACTCTTAAAATCCAAATTGAAGAAAATCCAAATTGAAGAAAATCCAAATGGACAAAATCCAAATGGATAAAATCCAAACAAAATCTAAAAAAATCCAAACTTTATCAAAACATGTTTTGATAAAGTCTGGATTTTTTTTGGATTTTCTTTAGTTTAGGAAAGATATCAGATTGTATGTTTGTGGTGTGTGTGTGTGTGTGTGCTAATGTTTAAAATGTGTGTTAAAATTTAATACGATGTTTGCATATATTATTAGCAGCTGTTTTTTTACGCCAGCTATAAACATTTTGTTATACCACCCTGCCAATTTCTGCCAATCGGGATCTTGAATATGATTTTATAAATCATTGAAGCAGTTAGGTATCTCTGCCGATGGTATAACTGCCAGAATTTTGAGCATGTGAACTTGTAAATTTCTTCCTCATTTCCATAATTTTTAGCTAAACCCCGTTTTTGAACTTGGCGCCGTAATATCTGGCCAAAGTGAAAAATACACTTTTTGTACTCAGCCAACGGTAAGAACGATTTCACTGCCGAAGAAATTGCTATTTCGAAATCTGAAATGATTCGGTTTAACGAAATGCCACTTCCAAAAGCCAACCGACAAAGTTTGTAAAATAATTCCTTATACGCTAATTTAGATTTGCTGCTCATCAAGCAAAACACAAGTGATCCAGTTTGACCTACAATTTGACTGATTTCTTGGTGCCCAACGTAAATAAACGTTCCCCGTCAAACTACTTATCACTAAGGACGAAAAGTTCTGCTTCTAAAAACCTTAAACTCTCTGGAATGTTGGTTTCATTTAAATTGGTTTGTTCTTTTACGAAACTCATGTGCCTCATTTGACGGTAGGTATCGTCGGCATTTGGCATCAGTTTCAACAACAGGATTTGTTATTATTTCGGATGAATTTTTCGCTATGGTTTTAATTCTGGCATTGGTTTTGCAAATAGTTTTTTATACGCTTGCGGATCTTGACCATGCTGAATGGCATTTCTTTGAATAGTATGTTGGGCTCTATGATAATTTGGTCCACACGACATTTACAGCCCTGTGATTTACGTTTAGATGTCGCTACGTGAGATTGTGTATAGTTTGACAAGCAATTCCAATTGCATTTTGTAGCTGTCACAATTGTCAATCTAATTCAGAGATGAAAGTGTTATTTTTCATATTACGTCATTTTTTTGTAATCGATTTAAAATGGATCGTGATAAGTTGTTTTTTCGAGGGGTTCTTCTTTTCTTTTTTGATTCCAAGAAAACGGCCGCTGAAGCTCACCGATTGCTTTCTGATACTTATGATAATCAAGTTCCATCGAGAGCAAGCTGTTTCAATTGGTTTCATCGATTCCAATGTGGTGATTTTGACTTGACAGACAAAGAACGGCCAGGTCAGCCAAAAAAGTTTGAAGATGCCGAATTACAAACATAAATGGATGAAAATGCATGTCAAACGCAAAAAGCACATGCAATGCAGTTAAACATTGACCGATCAACCATTTCTCATCGTTTGCACGCAATGGAAAAGATTCGACAGCTAGGAAGATGGGTCCCACATCAACTGTCCGAAAATCAATTGAGAGCACGAATTGAAGCATGTAAAACAAATCTTGCTGAGTACAAAAAACATAGTTGTTGCATCGAATTGTTACTGGCGATGAAAAGTGGGTCTATTACGACAACCCCAAACGTAAAGCAGCTTATGTCGATCCAGGCCAAGCAGGACCATCGCAGCCAAAACTAGATATTCCACAGAGGGGGCACAAAGGTGTGGTGTATTATGAGCTGTTAAATCCAAATGAAACGGTTACAGGTGATCGCTCCCGACGCCAACTGGACAATTTGGCACGTGCATTAGACTAAAAACGACCAGCAATAGCGATGACGATGCCAGACCACATCGTGCAAAAACCGCTCAAAAGAAGGTAGAGCAACTCGGTTGGGATCGGCTTGAATAACCTGCGTATTCTCCAGACCTTGCACCTTGCGACTACTATTTGTTTCAATCAATGCAAATAGGCCTGGCTGACGTACGCTTCCGAAACGCCGGAGAAGTGCGAAATTGGATCGATGGCTGGATAGCTGGGAAAGTTGAAGGCTTCTTCAAACGAGGAATTCACAAACTTCCCAGGAGATGGCAGGAATTCATAGCTAACGATGGCGAATATCTTGTATAAAATATACTGTATCGTTATCTTTTAATAAACATTTCTTTTTTATAAAAAAAGTCTAAAAATTAATTCACACACCCAATATCAAAGTGTAAATTTTACTGCATTACTTAAATCGGTGAAGAAGAAACAATAAAAGTCTGTAAGTAGTTATTGCACACAGAAAAATTTCATTTTGCAACATATTGAATCCACAATTTGCCCAAGGAGAGCGATACAGAGTTCTAATTTTTTTGAGAAAAATCTCTGCATTTTTAATTGTCCAATAAACATGGCTTTTTCAAAAAAAAATCCGATAGCTGCCTTGGGGCTACGGATAATCGAGGTAGAAAATCACTGCGTAATAAAACAAACAATGATGCTATTGTCTTAATGAAAGAGCATATCGAAAGTTTTCCTATCACACCCGCACATTATGTTCGGAAAACAAGTAATAGAAACTATTTAGGGAGTAATACTCACTATTTTGATTTTGATTTTGTAAACAACGAAATGAGCTCCCCGTATCATCAGCAACATATCGCAAATTTTTTTGTAAGAATTATAACATTTATTTCTACAAGCCGAAGAAGGATTTATTTATTTATTTATTTATTTATTTATTTATTGAAAGGAAAGATTACTGTTTGGGAGGTAAAAGTTACAAAAAATACTGTGCTATCATTAATCTTTCTTTCCAAGCCGTAAGCTTTGACCTACAGAGTATTTTACAAATTCCGTCGACAGATGCATCATTGATGTATTAAAACAGGAGGATCAACGTTTACAATTTTACTATGTATGGATGAGGCACGACCAAAACGGATTATGTTACTTCTGTAATTAGTTAAATTGAGCGGTTGCTCAGAAATCGGTACAATTTTGTACAAGGACGTAATTTCATTCCCTGAATCCATTACAGATTTAGATATATGTGGAGGATAAAATCGCAACCAACAAGTTGCAGCTATTTTACTCTACACAAACAGAAGTAGACATTTATAAATACCATAGAACACAAATTTCTAGAGTCTGGACATTCATACATGGAATGTGCATTCAGCCATAGAACACTCAAAGAAAAACAAAGCATTATTTATGAGCAAAGATTGGAAAGAAATTTTCATTCAAACTATGTAGATCAAATAAAGGAAAAATAAAATTCACTATTCCAATAAAATTTAAATAAATATTGCAAGAAAAACTCATCAATCGCTTTTTTCAGTTTTTTTAAAATAATTTTTGCTTATTATAACGTCTAACTTACTACATGCATCTAATATGTAATGATAAAAAATAATTAACATTAAAGTTCCCTTTAATCTTTAAATAAATTGTATTTATGTATAAATTTAAAACATAATTTTCTATCTATTGCATGATTGTCACTTAGTGACTTCTACCTTTGAACCATTGGTATAAATAATTTGAATAATGTGTACTAATTTTGGCTTCCAAAATCGTGATTTTACAAATCTTGGATTTTATAGATTCCCGAAAATGAGCATTTCGGTAACGAAACGAAAATAACCAAAAATATTAATTTTGGAAAATGAGGAATTGGATATTTAAATAAATACAGTGGTAGACATTCGTATAAACGCACTATGTTTTTTGAAAATAGTTCTAACAGTAAAGTGTTTTGATTTTTTCAATTAGTCTAAATTATGTCTATCATCTTAAATCTGTTGATAAGATAGACCATTAGTAAAAATTTTAATGGTTTACTTCAATAAATTGAAAAATCTAAATTTCAGGTGGACATTCGTATAAACGCACTTCTGATAATATACTAAAATAAAAACCCAAATTAGCAATTTTTCATATATTATTTTATTTAATATTTGGTCTGGCCCCGACCTTTCTGAATAACTTCGAAAATTCGAGAAGGCATTGAATTTGTTAAATTGTTGAGGGCTTTCAGATCAATTATGGCCCAACATTCAAGTATGGCACTTTTCAAATATTTAATTGAATTATATTGCTGTTCATTTCCATAAACTTTCGGGGAAGGCCCTCTAAAGGTTTTCGATAGGATTGCAATCAGGACTATTGCCTATCCAAGATCTCAGCTCGCCAGAAAGGTCTAATCCGCAAAGAAGCTATACACGAAACCGTCTATCATGCAGGCCATTGGATGTTCCTGTGACGACCCGACACATTGCACGTATTTTTAATAGTTCACCGAACATAAAATGGACAAAATTTTGGATCAAACCACTTTTAACGGCCATGCATACGAATAATCCGCTCAAATTTGCTCGTAAATACATGTCGTCGATAAAGGATTGGCAGAGTGTGATTTTTTCTTACGGAAAAAAAATTAATCTGGATTTTCCCGACTGCTACAGTTGGCGGTGTGTTATGGTATGCGGAGCATTTTCTTATAACGAGGAGCTTCCCATCTGCTTTATAACGACACGAATGAACTTCCGTATGTACGTGAAACTTTTGGAAGACGTTTTGATAAATTATCTGGATAATAACATCAACAAAAATTATAATTTTCAACAAGACAATGCCTCGATCCATGCTTCGAAGGAGACCACACCGTGGTTTCTCGAGAGAAACATTCCCCTTCTTGAATGGTCAGCTTGCAGTCCTGATTGCAATTCTATCGAAAACCTTTAGAGGGCCTTCCCCGAAAAGTTTATGGAAATGAAAAGCAATATAATTCAATTAAAGATTTGAAAAGTGCCATACTTGAATGTTGGGCCACAATTGATCTGAAAGCCCTCAACAATTTAACAAATTCAATGCCTTCTCGAATTTTCGAAGTTATTCAGAAAGGTCGGGGCCAGACCAAATATTAAATAAAATAATATATGAAAAATTGCTAATTTGGGTTTTTATTTTAGTACATTATCAGAAGTGCGTTTATACGAATGTCCACCTGAAATTTAGATTTTTCAATTTATTGAAGTAAACCATTAAAATTTTTACTAATGGTCTATCTTATCAACAGATTTAAGATGATAGACATAATTTAGACTAATTGAAAAAATCAAAACACTTTACTGTTAGAACTATATTCAAAAAACATAGTGCGTTTATACGAATGTCTACCACTGTATAAATAAAAAGAGAGATTAAAACCGAGACTTTGTAAAATAACGATTTTAAAAACCAAGATTTCGGGGCGCTCCCAACTTTTAAAAAAAAGTTCTTATTATTTGCCCTCCGAAGACTTCCGAAGTCAAATGCCGGATTTAGTTTACCTTCTTATGTTGGTCGTTGTACACTTTGTAGTGATTCATGCAGTGTTTGCTCAAAGATTGATTGTCCCGTATTGCTTGACTTATATTCATTTTACGTTCCTACGAGAAGTCTTCGTCCACGACAGTTAATGTTGAGTATTGATCTTCATCGTACGAATTATGGAGTTAATGAAAAGGTTGCGCGTACGAAGAAATATTTTAACAAATATTCAGAATTTGTTGATTTTAACATTTCAAGAGATCTTTTTAAGAGTCGTATCGAAATAATGATAATTTGTAACATTTTTTTTTATATACTTATATATTCTATTAGTATTGTAACCTATGCTATTTGTTAGTATAGGTAATAAATAAATAAATTTTGAAATTCACCCTAGTTGGCTTTTCGATATTTGGATTATGGTGCTATTCAATGGAAATATTTTACTGAATAGTAAAATACGCCAAAAAGAGAAAAAAAAAATCAAACACCATATAATAGACAAAGACTGGCTGTTTTTTTTATTTATTTTTTTATAGCAAAAATTTTAAGGGGAATTTTGACAGCAATTGTAACTTAACCTATGTACATATTTTACAAGTGAATTTGCTAATGTATACTTGTATGTGCATTCGTGAATTGCGTCACCTTTGCTGTCGAGACGAGTGATGGGGGGAAACTCGTCGAAAAGACTAAGCGAGATAGAGGGAAGGGTTCCACCAAGGAAAAAAGTTAAAACATTTTTCACTTTCCGATTTCAATTTTAAACCACATTTATTAGTTTTAATGTTACAAACTAGAAATATGTATAATGAATTTAATTCATTTCCTCTTCAAATTCATCAGATAAACTTCCCGATAGTGACCTTTGTTGCGACAACAATGAATCTAAATCGTCCGAATCGTACTCATGTTCCAATGATAAAATTGAATTACTTAACGTAACCGTAGTGTCCAAACTAAGCGTGTTTCGGTTAAAATTTTCATCATTCGTTGATATTTAATCGTCGGCCATCGAATCACATGTCGTATTGGTCGTGTCTTGAGACACGTTATTATTCTCTGAATTCGATTTATCCAGTTTTGATTTTGTATCTCGATGTCCTTAAGAGATTTGGTATCTCGATGCCCTTAAGTTGATTATCCTTAATGTTAATGTGTAACGAACACACAACAGTAGAATTTTAGGAAGATCTGATTTTCTCGTGAGCCAAGCACGATTTACAATAGAATAAAAAGTCTCCATTTTTTTTTAAAAGGATTTCTCATAATTCCGGTAGAATCATCTTCAAGTGGCACAATCGAATTAAAGCACAGAATCCTTGATGTATGGCCAATTTTAGTGCTACTGGATGAATTGAACCACCAACTGTCAACCATTCACAAACGAATCCAAATACATTGTACTCTTTACAATTGCTAGAAGTACAGAAAAATACGATAAATTCACAAAATTCTTATCAAACACACAGTTTTTTCACTCATATTTTTAATTTATCTCGATTTGTTGTTTAGATTCCATTTGTTGATGATTAAAAATTGTTCCACGTACAAATAAATTTGTCGGAATGAAAATTTGATGAAACAAACGTAAACGTCATGTGTTTTTTATTTGTATTGTCTTATAGTAAAAATTTTAAGGGGAAATTTGACAATAAACAAAAACATAACCAATAATAGTTAAAAAAAATAAGTATTTAGTAATTAAGTATTTATTCGATTATTTTTTCGTCTCAAAATTATCTAATAAATTATATGTTATTAATGCTCACTTCAGAATTTCATGTTTTTGAACAATTTCCGTCCCAGAATAAAAAATTTAAAAAAATCTCTGCCATAAAATCGTCATTCTATTAAAATTATTAGTGTGTGCGAGAGTTTTTTTCATCATATACAAATTTTATGTACGTGTGTTAGTGACACTCCTATAAAAAGTCCTCGATTTAATACTTTTTAGAAGAGTGTCACAACTACAGACACAAATATTTTTTACTGATTCGGTTTTCTGTTTCATTCCCCATCTATCAAATATATATTTTTGTCTCCCTTTAATTTTATTATTCAGTAAAATATTTTCATGGAATAGCACCATTCCATATTTCTTATTTGGATTTCGATATTTGGATTCTTTCAAAAGTTTGGATTTTTATTTTTGCATTACGATATGTAGGATGTAGACATAATTTACATCCTCCATCCAACGATAAAAGTTGCTATGCTTGCACGTTTCGACATGTCATTTTTTTAAAACTAGTTTTAACCGTTAATTGAGTATATTATAGATAGTATCACTGCGGAATAACCCAACAACTTATATTTTTTGTTTCATCTTTCACATGGCCAACGAAGAGCAGGTCAATTTTGGTTTTGGTTTAAGAAGAACAAAGCCAGGTTTCAATAAAACAATGCAGCTAGAAAGGAATAAAAACAATTTTTGGTTTGTTTTGTATTTACAAAAACATCATGCTTTATAAAAAATGGAGGTGTGGCCAACACACGACTTTCTTTTACGAACAGCGAATTTTGAGAAACTTTTATAATTCAAATTTCCCGCAAACTTAATTAAGATTGTTTTTATTATTTCATGTTTTCTGTAAATTGTATATTTTTGAAATATTTGCAAAATAAATTGTCTGTTTTACGGAATCTGGGAGCTGGGAGCTGGGACCCCAAAATTTATGTAAAAAGTTTAACCATGAAGTTGCAGTTTGATTGGTTAAACCATTTGGACTACAAATTGACAGACATATATACCAACAGACACCACTTCAAAACTCAATTTTTTGAACTCATTAGTACACACGTAAAAGAAAATAAAAGTTGATATTTGTGAATTTAAATTTTTTCTTTTAATTTTTAATTTTTGGAATTTGTGTTAGTGATTTTTTGTAAATCTTATACTTTTTAGGATATGTGCAAAACACATTTTCTGGCCCAAGAGAGTGGCCACTTCCGGTTGACCGATTTGGCAATTTAACATACATGTAGGCTAAATATTTTTATAACATACAGTACGCCACTGAAGTGTGCAAATTAATTATAATTAGCATAATTGGGCTAATGCACACAATAATTAAAATGACAAATGCAAGAACTGCTGTAACTCCCTGTAAAAAAGTGTGGGAGGGGAGGGGGGGGGGCAGGAGTTGCGAAATATTTTTGCAATTATAAAACGATATATATATACTTAAGTATTACAAACCCTAATAAGTCGTTAAAAAAGTTAAGAAACATGAAAAAATGATCCACATTCAATTATGTAATATTTGCATTAAAAACCGGAAGTATGTCACTGTAGTGTGCAAATTAATTATAATTAGCATAATTAGGCTATATATACACATATATTTGTGTTGGCAAAACAATATTTAATTTTTTTTTTTATAAAATTTTTAAATTTTTTTTAAATTTTTTTTTTAATTTTTAATTTAAATTTTTTTTAATTTTTAATTTGTTTATTTCTATTTTTTTTTTATTTTTGGAAACATTTTGTATTAGTAATATTTTGTAAACCTTATACTTTTTAAGATATTTGCAAAACAAATTTTCTGGCGAAAGGGAGTGGCCACTTCCGGTGGACCGATTTGAAGTAAAATTCACTGGGACCTCCCAATTTATCCAAAAAGCTTAAATCTGAAGTTTCAGTTCGATTGGTTAAGCCATCTGGGCTGTAGAGAGGACACAGACTGACAGACGGACAGACAGACTGACAGACAGACATCATTTCGAAACCCACTTTTCCGGACTCAGGGAACCTCAAAACAGATAAATCTTCAATAATCTCAAGGTCGAAAATTTTCATGATTACTATACTTTATTTTACTTACGTAAAAGAAAGTAAAAATCAAATGTTTAACTCTATCTTTCAAAAGCAATAAAGAAAAATATATTTTTCCTTGAAGTTTCAAAAAAATTAAAAAATAAAATATTAACACGTTGAAGCTCAATTTACAATAGCCCTTTGAGGACGGATATAGTATTCCGTCTTGCGTAACTCTCCAGTCATAGGATCCTCTCTCCATATTCTTATCCGATTGTAGATCGGTTGGCAAATGTTTTCGATTTTTTCTTGCTGTACCGCAACTATAAATGCCAAGAGACAATAATTCCCTTTGCAAGCTCACAGAGTTAAAAAAATTATCAAAATATACTTGATGATGTTTACCAACAAGAGTGATTGTTAAATCCTTTACAACACGAGCACCTAAAGATTTTTCGTTAACATTTGCTATTTTGCCTGTGTACACTTGGAACTGGCTTACGTACCCTGTTTTATCGGCTCTAACCCATACTTTGTACCCCCGTTTTATTGGTTTTAAAGGCATAAATTGTTTTAACGTGCTACGACCTTTAAATTTTATCATACTTTCATCAATAGATTGGTACATACCGGGTTTGTAACATTCCAAAAATGTTTGTCCCAGAATGTCTAACAATGGTCTGATTTTGTACAGTTTATCGAAGTTTTCAGACCCTACCTTAGGAATTGCTGAATTGTCATTAAAATGAATATTGGATAATAACCAACTGAACCGATATCTCGGCATTAATGATGTTATAAATGTATCTCGTATCTCAGGGTCTGATGACCAATAATCTTTATAACTCGCCTGCCTTTTCAAACTCATCAATATATTAATAGCAAAGAAAAGTTTTATTTCTGCGGATGTAGTATTTCTAAATGAATGAGATGAATTTATATTTCTCTGAGTTGCGTATAGATTTGTTTGAAAGCAAATATTTTCTATTAAATGTTTCGGAAATATTTGTAAAGACTTCAGTAGGGCTTTCTGCATCATCGGGAATATTTGGCCCGTAATCCTCTGTGAAATGTATTACATTATTAACGTGTTGTGTATCTTTTGACCAAATATATTTATCGTTTAGCAGTTGTGTCCTCAATTCAGATAGCGTTAAGTTATCCTCATCTTCCCAATCACTTATTTCATCTAAAATGTCGGATTGAATATTTGGTGATTCTAAAATTACTTCCATACTTTGTAAATCAAAATTTTCTGGGTTGTCATCAATTTCATATTCCGAATCTGATTCCATGGAGTCTGTGTCCGATGGTATTTCGGCCAGCACGCATTCGATTTCATTCGAACTCAGTTTTTCTTGATCGCTCAATAAATATTTTCTTCCTAATTTATAAACATTGAATATATAAATATAACACATAATATAAGAAAATACAATTATTTTATTTATAAAAAAACAAATATGCGCCATGTTCCTAGTGGTTCCGTTTGAAACCAACCAAAAAAACGGTAATTTGCAATATATTACTGGACGAAAATAATAAAATTTTATTTAAATTTGTATAAAATAAATACATAACTTTACTTACCAGCCATATTTATAATGAAATATTAGTCTAAAATACGTAAATTGATTGAAATTCTTAATTAATTTTGTAACCTCAAATTAGACCTATTGCACATGCATTCGAGAAAAAACTAAAATTGATGCATATGCAATTAATTTTTTTTATCCACAAACGAAATGTAATCTACGCATTTACAAAACTGGTTTTAATTTATCAACACTTGTATGCGGCAGAAAAATTGTTTTCTTTGTGGTTTCATTCTAATACCGCATGGGCTCAAAGGGATAGTTTGTTGTATAATATTTCACTAATATCGATATGCTAAGGAAAATGTAAAAACAATTGCATCACTTGATATGTTGTTTTTGTTCGTTTAGTAGCCTCCTTTTTATTGTATTCAGTTGTTTTTTTTTATCAAACGTGAGTAACGTTTTCAATAGATGTAATTAAAGCCTGAATTTCATTGCGAATAATAGTTTGTCAGTCAAAATAAAATGAGATAAAAATATCTAATCGGTAGTTGTGTGAATGAAACACAAAACGAAGTCTGTCAAAATTTTATCTACAAAAAATGTGTGGCTGTATTAGTGGATCGCCATAATTATGATCAAAAAGTATCAAATCGAGATCATTTCAACTAACCCATCCGCATAAATATTGTGTACGATGAAAAATATTTCTCGCACACACTAATAATTTTAATAGCATGGCGATTTTTTTTCTTAAATTTGTTATTTTATGACGGTGACGGAAAGTCTTCGAAAAAAACAATTCTGATATGAGTATTAATAATAATTAATTTTTTAGATAATTTAGAGACGTTAAATAATTGAATTAACACATAAAACTTTATTTGTTAATTAATTGTTGGTTATGTTTTTGTTTGTTGTCAAAATGTGTCCATCAAATTTTACTATAATAAAAACAATAACAAAGCACTTTGTCTTTGTCACTCTGATGGATTATTTTTCTTTGTCTTTTTCCAAGAAGTTAGCTCAGTCAATTATTCACGATGGAATTCAGGCTTAAATTGTGGAACGAAAGCAAAAACAAAATAGACGGAAAATAACGAAAACCGAAAGATACACCCATTTACACCAATATTAATACCATATTATAAGAAAACAACTATTTTGCAGTTTTTAAGCTGCTGGAAGAGCTAAACTAGTTTCAAACAATTTTGTCTCTATTTATAAGCGACAGTGGAGATGTTACTCGATCGTGGCGGCGAAAATCGCAGTGGTATTATCTTAATATATTCAATCAACGGTTTTAACACATAAGATGTTTACTTTTCAATGCCACTATTGATTATTTAAGTATTTTAATTATTTCAACTTCTTTAAAAATTATTAGAGTTTTTCTTTTGAAACAAAAAAAAGCTCGTCCTGTCAATATTTCAATGGCTACTAATTCGAATCTGTTAACAAATAAATTAACCAACTTTGAAATTTAATATTTTGTTACATACATTTTAGTAGACTTGTATAAGATAATTATTGTAAATTAAATGACCATTCGTTTCGTTAGCAACCTCGCAGATACTGATCAAAACAGTATACTTTTTCCTAACTTCGTCACTAATTACAAAAATTATTGCTGCCTCCTATATAACGAGATGTTATATAATGTAACAGAGATTTAATTAAATTATATTTTTAAACATTTTTTCAATTCTTTTAAACCTTTACAAGGTTTCTTTAAATTCTATAACCAAAAATTAATTTACAGTGATTTTCAATATTTTAAAATTAATTAATTATTTTATATCGTTTCAGGTGAGTCTTCTTGCAAACTTACGTCAAAATGTATTATTACGTAAGTACTTCTAATAAAAATTTGGCAGCTCATAACGAATATTTTCAAGAATTTTAGTTTTTACTTCTGTACAAACCGAAAACAATCATGCCAACACCTACCATATTTTTGCTGTAGGTTGTTGGTAAATTAGCATTTTTCAAATATAAAATTTTAATATACATCGAGATATCAACAAACCTACATCCTTTAAGGTCACCCTCATCAAACACAATATACAAAACTAAACCTACACACAAAAATTTGCGGTACATTGTTGTAAGTTTTTCAATTATTTAAAGCAGAAAACAACAAAAGCTTGCAATAACCTATTTCTAGATAATATGTACAATAATTTTTTTTTTTTTTTTTGTAAAAATCGGCATAAACCAAAAAAAGCATATTAAGCACGACGAGGAAGAGAAACACACAAGCACTAAAAAATTAAAATCGTAATTCTTTTAAATAATTAAAACACAAAGTATATCCCAAGAAGTATGTAAAAGATCCTTTATTTTGTAAACTATAATATGGAGAGAAAAAAAAAAAAAATCCTGTTGTGTGCTTTTTTTTTTTTTTTTTGGTATACCATATTAATTTTCTCTAAGTGAAATTTATTTTATCTCATCATCATCATTTTTATGTTGCCGGAAAATGAAAAACGAACCGAACATGGTACACAAAAAAAACAAAAAATAATAATAAAATAAAAATGTTAACCAAAAGCATTTTCAAATGAACAAAACCGGAAAAAATTGAAGTTTTCTTTTTCTTGTTTGGCTGTCTGTTTTTGTGTTGGTTATGTATTTTCTTTCTATTTCATTAAAATTCCATTATCCTTGCAAACAAACATAAAAAAGCGAAACGGTTGAAGCTAAAGATTTTGGAGGCGTCGTTGAATTTTATATGTTTTTTATGATAGTGGAAAAAAACCATTCTGTATTATATACATTAAATTAAAATAAACAAACTAAATTGTAAATTTTTGCTGTTGAACACTTTGTACATTCACTATATAGTGGCTCACTCGCCCAAATTTTTTTGAATTATAGGGGATGAGCACAAAAATACTGTAATAATTTTTCATTCAAATCATTGTGATACATTTTCTTTTATGGAAATTTTAATAATTTATTTTCAATTGCTGTAATTGTCTGGGATTTAATTTTTTTTTGTGTGTGTGTGTTGGTTCTTCTGCTGCTTGTTATTTTTCATCAGCATCATCATCATCATAATCTGCTTGGTTGGTAACAAAAAAATTTGCTGTATAAATTATATGTTCTCCTTGGTTTTCGAATTACAACACTATGTGCATGTTTCAAAATATTATTACTGTATTATCGCATTATAGCGTAAATTGGGATTTTAATGTGATTAGATGTAGAACATAGCCCAATGATGCTTTATAGCTGTTACCATTAAATTAAAATATGGGTGGCAAAAATTATCTTGATTGAAGTACGAAAATTTAGATTGCTCATTTATGAATTATTATTTAACAATATTAGCGTGAGTGGAACATAGATGAATCGAGCAACATTTTTCAGAAAATAAGGGGTTAGCAAATCAGATCCACATCCCTTATTAGTATTAATACTATTAGGCTCTGTAAACGTCTCCAGATAAATCATTTAATATTTCGTGTTGAATTATGTTTGCTTGTACATTAGCCGGACTGCATAAACCCTGATAAGAATTATAGACAGTATTCAAAAAATCTCCAAACAAGTTACAAATGCCTTTTAGAATGGGAAGCTGAAGTATTATTATAGTACATTTGAGCTGGAAAACAGTTATTTTTATTTAATTTTTGACAATAAGACCAAAATAATTTACGATTTTTACTTATTGAATTTTCTATTGAATTGGGAGCAGTACAATCTTTGCTCTTTCTTCATCCTAGCTCTAAGCTCTAACTAAGGGAAACATTCTGTAATATTCAAAATCATTCAGATTCTTGTGTTTTATTCTGAAATATTCCTTCACTCCAAGAAGTTTAATCAAATGCTTAGAATACCACGCAGGATAAGATTTATCATGCAAATAGGAATGAGTAATCGAAACACTTTTGTCAATTAGACCAATAATAAGTTTGTAAAAAAATTTATTTACCCAATCTACAATTGCTTTCCTTAAGGATATGCATTTTTTTGTGTCTGATCAAAATTTCAAGTGGTGGATGGTGAAGATCAACCCAATTCAGAATATCATTTGAGCTGTTCACTGATATATTTTTAGAGTGAATATTTGTTAAAATAAAGTCTAACAGTATCTTTTTATGATTAAATACATTATTACATTGACTTAGCCCTGAAAGATTAATTGATTCTAACAAAAATTCACTTGCTCTACCATGACAGGTGGAGGAAATTAATGTATTGCTAATGTTAGGTTAACTAAAATCACTAACGACCAAAAAATTAGATGTAGATTTATCAACAATAATAATCCTATTAAGATTATTAAAAAGTTCGTATGCAGCACTTGCTGCTTCTGCATAAATGTATGTAATATAAACATAAAGTTTTTTATTTTTGGTTTCAGCACAAATCTAAATCTCCTCTGCGCATACCTCCCAAGATGACAAACGAAAAGATTTAATATTAGACTTCACCGCAATTAGGCAACCACCGCCATCGATTTTATCAGGAAAAAAGCTTATGTTTCTGTTTTGGAGAATAATTCAGTATTGAAGATAGTACCATTAAGCCTTGTTTCAGTGAAGCAGATGATATCTTAATTACAAATCAGAGTATTTTGTTTGAATTCGTGCTATTTAGTTCTCAATCCATTAACATTTTGATAGTTACATAAAATTTCATTCATCAAAAAATACAAATTTTGCCCATTTCTTAACCAACACAGTATTATTTTGCATCCAGACAAATTGGATGAGTTTTTCTTCTTTCAATTGCCTAGGTTTGTTTAGCAGATTTTTTTTAATGCTAGATAAATAGTCGGTAACAAAAAAATCTAATTTGCCACCTTGATTGTTAAACCCCAAGTCAGTTATAGCGATATTCCGATTTAGTTCAATTTTTTCACCTTTACAGCATTAATAATTTTTGCTTGGATGACAAATTATCACACTCAATTATTAATGTATTAAGTTGGTTCTGAAATTTCCCTTGTAATGCACTCGAGTATAATTTTTTATTTTATCTATAACAGAAGGAATTTTTAGCTTATCTAACACCTGCGCTATTTTTTTTTTTCTTTAACTTCATCAGCCTCCTCAGGTAAACCATGGATTACCAAATTAACTCTACAATGTATATCTTCAGAATTCTCTAATTTTTGATGGCTGGTTGAAATTTTGTTTAAGTTTATTATGATTTTTTCTGATTTTATTCAGATTATTTCGACAAATTGTAACGACACTCCAGTGTGCTTGGGTTGGCGGTATTACGTAAGCTATTCTGAAGTGATACCAACCATTTAACTCCAAGTCACACCAGAATGTCGTTAAAGAATGTTCGACAGAGGCTTTGAATCGCGGCAATAATAGCTGGCTAAGGCTCCACAAATCCAAACTTGACTAAAACAAAAATTAAAATGCTGACCGCTCAATTATCACCAACAAAAATTTATGATCATTATCATTCCATTTTGCCCTCTCTCTCTTCTTGTTCACTTCCTCACCACTTACAAGGCTGGAAGTAACACAATCGTTGAGATATGTGTTCAGGGTAGTAAGACTCATCTCCGGTGTTCCTTCGTTTAGCGCGGGAACGACTCATCCAAAGTCGTTACAATCGTGGGGACGACGGGCCCGTGGGGAAGCCGGGACATATTAGGTCTTAACATCCTTTAAATGATAATAGCCCATTATTTAACCATTCATATTTTCTACCTTGATAGCCACATTTCCAATAATATACTCACTCTTCCGTAAATTATCTGACCAGGTTTGAAATCACGTATGCGGGATCGCAAATTATAACGTTTTTCGATTTTTCAATGAGTGTTATTAATATGCGACAAAACTTGCTCTTGCGCTAGGGACAGATGATCAGCGGGTTGAATACTTATGGAACAATCTTCTAAACATTTTAATTCCCTTAAAAGTTGGTATTCAGATCCGTGCGAAATCTTATGTTGCCCAAAAACTAAGTTAATGATCGGTAGGCAAGTGTTTAGAATTGCGCATAGCACCCGCGATTTCCTGTAGAGGATGATCCCATTCACGATGATTATCACTAATGTATGCATGAAGTATGTATATAGTACTATTTGCTCTTTCACTGACGTTACTTTGTGGTGAATATTTATGTTTATTGAAATGTTTTATTTCGAACCGCTTTAGCAAGTGTTAAAAGATCTTAGATAAAAATTGTGGACAATCGTCTGAAAATAGATTCAGCAGTGCCAAACATATGAACAATTTTATTTTCCAAGGTCTCATATACTAACACAGCGTTAGCGTTTCGCATTGGAAATTGTACGAACCGGGAATATGAGTCTAGTATAATAGATATATATGCGTTACCTAACTTTGTCCTAGGAGAAGAACCCAAAATATCCATAAAGAGGTACTGCCATGGCCGATAGATGGTAATGACCCATCTTTGATTAGAAAAATTTGATTAGAAGACTTACAACTTTTACATATCTCACAATACTTGATGTAGTCTTTAACCGTTTGCAATATTTAAAAAAACGAAATTAACGAGTTTGGAATGTACAGCGTTCAGATAGGTAGTTCG
This sequence comes from Tipula helvola, assembly GCA_963556165.1. Taxonomy (NCBI): domain Eukaryota; kingdom Metazoa; phylum Arthropoda; class Insecta; order Diptera; family Tipulidae; genus Tipula; species Tipula helvola. Next base: position 348,311,486 of record OY744481.1, on the reverse strand, counting down.
TTATTTGGCCCATCGATTCCAAATTGATTAGTGAAATATATTTTATTGTCTATCACCCGAAGAATTGCAACACTAGTTGGGTTTTGATTTTAGGGGATTGAGAAGATCTAGATACTCCGAATCGCCAAAATGAGGTGAATTCAGATCAATGTGGGTACAAGAATTATCATCCTGAACAACTTCAATGCAATACTCAAAAGCTCGAGATAGAGTATCTGGTACAATGTTGTTGGAACCCTTTATAGTGTTGTATCTCAAAGGTAAACATTTGTAGTTTAAGACTCCAACGGGCAAGTCTTCCGTGAAGATCTTTTTGAGCCATGAGCCATTTTAAACTGGCGTGGCCTATTATAATCGTGAAACTATAACCCCCCAAAACACTCCAATTCAGTGACGGAGTAGTTCTTCTAATCATCGTTCAATTTTTGGGAGATATAGGCGATTGGCTTTTCAACACCTTTACTATTGCGCTGAAACAAGACGCCACCAATTCCACTATTGCAAGCGTCACATTCAATGTAGAACCGCTCGTTGACATTTGGATGCGACAATACAGGAGCTGTTGATAATGAATCTTTTAGCTTAAAAAGACATTGTTTGTAACTTCAAACCAATTCCATTTATTTTTATCTTCTTTAATAGATCGGTCAAGGGAGCAGAATGTTTGAACAATTTTTTTATAAACCGCCGATACCACTCGCACATACCGATCGCGTATTATCAAGACGGCTAAAGAGGCTCTCTATAAGTGGCATCGGATAAGCTTCTTTCTAAGTTACGTCGTTCAGGCGCCGGGCGTCTAAACAAAGACGTACTTGACCATTTTTCTTCAGAACGGGCGCTATAAATGAACTCCAACCACTATTCGATTCTTCAATGACATCCATCACTAACATCCGATCTATTTTGTCATTTATTAACGTTAGTTTTTTAGGAGAAATAGGATAAAAGCGTTGTTTGATTGAGTTATTGTCAGTGAGTCTAATTTGGTGTTGAACAAGATGCGTTCTACCGAGCCCAAGTTTCGAATACATAGGAAGGAAGTTGCTCAGTAATTTATGTTATGTTGTTTAGCTTTATCAGGCCCTTCAGGTATTTCGTTGACTCCCTCAGGTGAACTATTGGAATTGTGTGAAGGATTGATCTGACTAGAAATTTGTAAAGGTATGATATATCAGAACCATCTTGATGTGAATAGAGCCGGCATGTGAAAAATGAACTTAAAATAAGGGATATAGAAACACTAAAAATTCATTTATTTTCATAGTGTTTATATGAAAAAATGCGATTTCGATTGAAGATAAAATATGAATTAAAAGTTAAACCCAGTTAAATAATTTTTTAAGAAATCGCTAACAAACAACTCAATGTCTTACTCATTTAAAACACAGATTCTCAAATTTCCCTATTTTCCAGCAATAATCAAAAAAAAATAAGGGAAATTAAATTAAAAAACATTCTACAACAACAACAATGCGTATTAAAAAGAGAAAATTCAGTTTAATGACGACATCATATCTCCACATCTAAACCCAATGGTAAGAAAAAAGACAACACGTCTCCGCTCAACAATCAAAATTTAAAAAAAATCAAAAAGAGCCAAACAGAATAAATTAAATCAATACAATGAGTGCGAGAAAAACAAAACATCAAAACAATCTAGCATGCTTTGCAAATTCAAAATAACTATAGAAACATATTCGAATTCAAATTGGAATGGAGGCAATGAAAGAGATGATTATTGTTTTGTTTATAAATTTCGAGTTATATTGATGACGTATATATTACAAAAACAACAATATTTAAAATTTCAAAAGTACCTTATTTTTCATGGCGATTTTCACTAAGAAATAAACATTTTCAAGACTTGATTTTTCAATCAAATAATATTACATGTTTCATGAACATTTTCGTATAAAAACAAAACAAAAGCTCATATTTCTAATAAACTAAAACTGTAAATGAAAATAACCGTTTTCCCATATAAGTTCATAGTAAAGAAAAAATTGTATGTATGTACCTTATTTTAAGCTTAGTTAAAAAATACAGTCGATACTGGAGGCTCTTATTTATACAGTAGGCTCTGGATATATATACCAAATTTGTTCCAAAAATTAATTCCGGCTGTTGTAGTGTAGGGACAATGAAAAATTTAATGAAATGAGGCTGATTATTGAAAGTGACATGGGAATTTATACAACTGAAAACCGCTGTGATTCCCCACTAGCCGTGGAGATAGTTATTGATAAAGGATGTATTTTAATATTCGGATCATTTAAGAATTTGTTAGAACCCCTAAGATGCTCACACTAGCACCACTATCCAGTAACCCTTGATACGGTTGACTTTCTATTAAAACTTTGGCATATGGTCATTGATCTGTGGAATCGTTAGTAATAATGGAAGCCAAAATGTTGGAACGAAGCCTTCGAATTGTGTTCCAATATTGGCGGGTGCGTTCTTTTCGGTTCTGCGAAATGAATCTTTTGCCGAGTTTAACATTTTTTTCGGAACCCGAGGTTTTATTGTAATTTATCACTTTTGAGATCACTATCAGTTATATCATCGGTTTGAGAAGTGACTGAGCTAGTTATGTTATTGCTATTGAATGGTTGACTTGTCAAATTCGAAATAATATACATATTGGATGTGGGGGAAAATAATAAAGTATTAAGAGCGGACATGAATAGAGTAGAATGAGCGGACATGACTGAGCAATAAAATGACAAATTTTACTACACCAGATGTTTTATTGGTATATCTGCGGTGTGAGTCATTGTTTTTTACCCTTTTTTGATATCGAAAAAATAATCATTAAACAATAGGCTCAATACCTTTGGCCAAGGCTGTATATATGATATAATATGATGGTTCCGAAATATTAACAGCTTAAGTACTAGTAGCGTTGCTGGTATCCAATTTTCAAAATTTTAAAGGATTTTGCTTAGGAGGAATTTACTTAGTCAGCGTTACGGCTTGTAATTCTGAAATGTTTTTTTAAAATTGCTCTTCCAGTTGAAAAATGCTAAGTGATTGATCCTTATTGGATTTAAATAATAATCAGAACATTGTAATGAATAGACCGAATTAACTTCCTATTCATCTCTTTCTTCTGGATAATCAGTTATAGTATCACGACTACACAACTTGTCAACTTTAGGCAATGATGATAACATAAACAGAACATTTATTAGTGTTGAGTATAATACAGCAACAGCCAATATAATGAAAAAGATATAACATCAATATGGGTATACGGTCGCATTCAAAACTTCCAACAAATCACAAAATTTGTTAAAAACCACCAGGTGTATTAAACCTCAAGAATGCGGTGTATACAAATTAACGTACAACAATTGCAAAAAATTTTAACTGGACAGTCTGGTCGTTCTTTTGGGATCAGATTTAAGGAACATACACTGTTGAGGTACAAGTCCTAATTTAATCATGTCAACAAACATCTAAGTATCTAAAAATATAAAATTAAGATTATTATTGTTAAATTAGTTAAAATCAAAATAAGTAGCTTTACATTTCACTCTATTTCCATATTGTTATTGATCTAAATATTTGGACTGCCAATTGAATATTATTGGCAGATTAAAAAAGTTAAGAACACTTACCTACTTTTTTGTATAGTTAAGCTCAATAATTAATATAGATCTACGCACTAATTTTGCTCATAGATGGCAACGTAAATATTTGGAAGTGTTAAGTTGTAATTAGAGCTTTGAAAAAATAAAATTAGCATTCCATTTTTGTAAGTTGAACAAGCCAACCACAAAATAAAGTAAAATAAAATTAATATTTTTGTTTTGTTGTATTTGGGTCGACCATTACCTACCTACCAACATAATTTTGCTTATAAAAGAAAATGCAGTAAGTAGATGTGTGTTAAAATTTATTGGGATATTCAATTCGTGGTGGAAAAAGAAGATTTGTATTAAACCGAATATACAAAAGTTATAGTGAGGCACATAATTATGTACTGCTGATTATTGTGGAGCGTGCGAAGTAAAATAAATTACGCTCAGATTAATTGCTGGAAGGTACGACCCAATTGTACAAGTTTGGGACTATTCGTCGTGGATGCCCAAAAAACATTCATGGTCCCTCGAGCCTGATTGCCAAAGCAAACGAAGGATGACATGTTCCGTTGGATATGCGTTTGCCAAAAATTACGGTCGAACCGTTTGCTGGTAATTACACACAATGGCAACCTTTTTACGATTTGTACATGAAAACGATACACAACAGTAGTTTAACCGCAGTTTAAAAGTTTACGTATCTGAAAGGGTATTTACGAGATGAAGCGGCAAATTTAATAAAACATTTTCCAGTTATAGAGGCAAACTATTTCGAGGCATTTAAAAAATTAACCGACCAGTATGCAAGAAACATACAATTCATGCCTTTATCCATAAGTTTTTGGATCAACCATCGAGTAAGCAAGCTACAGCCGGAAATATTAGAAAATTGTTAGATGTGTGGGATGAGACGATCCGCGGGCTAAAATCACTAGGGTCAGAAGCAGAGTCAAGAGACGTTTGGCTGCTATATTTAATGGAACTGAGACTGGACCCAGAAACTAAAATCTTACGGACGCAGCACTCATGTGAGACTGATAATCCAAGCTTGGACCAATTTTTTAAATTTATATTAAATCGATCAGATGCTTTAGAAGCCACGAAAGTGTGTATAATTGTGATAAATTTAAGCGTATGACAATTAGTGAACGTCGTGACTGTGTGAAAGCAAAGGTTTGTTGTTATAATTGATTAAAGATGGACAATGGGGTATTCAAATGTACAGCCAGGATAAGGTGTTCAATTTGCCAGAGGAAACATAACACAATGCTACATCCAGATAACGACGTTGAAAAATCTTTGTTGTCAAATAATCAGACCACTCCTATGGTAAAAGAGCCGAGAGAAGACGTTCAGCTGCCAACTAAACATGAACAGTCAATGGTTTGTCAAGAAGTAAGTACAATAAATACAACTATTTTGTCAACAGCTGTGGTAAGAATTGTGGATAGGTTTGGTGTAGAACACGAGTGTAGAATTTTACTGGATTCAGGATCCATGTCATCTTTTATCAGTGAGAAGTTCTGCAATAAATTGAGACTGATGAGGAGATGCAACCGAACGATCGTATCTGGAAATGGAGGTTCGGTATCACAGGTTTCTTGTGGAGAAGTGGAGGTGAATTTAAAATATTTCTGTTGTTGCTTTGGTATTAGCAAATTTGTGTACCCAATTACCAAGCCGCTCAATTAAATCAAACCATATTAATTGCTCTGTATTTTTAGCCGATCTTACATTCAACAAAAGTAGTGGAATCGATATGATCTTAGGAGTGCAAACCGTGTTTAATTCATTGTTGAATAGGAAATTAAAAATCAATGATGAACTTATGGCCATAGGAACAATTCTTGGATGGGTACTTGGCGGAGAAATAAGCAATATGAATGAGACTCGGGTATATCAATGTGAAATTCAACAAACATCAGCAGATCGAATAGATGAATTACTCCAAAAATTTTGAGAAGTAGAAAAATTACCAGAATTTCAGGGTCTAATCGATGAAGAAAGTTACTGTGAATAATTCTTTAAGGAAACAACTGGACGGAATGAAGAGGGCCGATTTATTGTAAGGTTGCCTATGAAGCAAAATACTGGCACATTGGGATCATCACTGAATTTAGCGTTGAGTCGACAGGCATCTATGGATAAGAAATTTGCTCGTAACGAATCATTTGGCAAGGCGTATACACAGTTTATGGACGAGTATGTTCAGTTGGGTCATATGATGCAAGGTAAAAGAGATGTTTCAAAGAATTACTTACCACACCACGCCATAATAAAGGAAGCTAGTAGTCCAACGAAACTTCGAGTGGTGTTTGATGCTTCTGCCACTACCGCAAGCGGAATATCGTTAAATCAAATATTGAAAGCGGGTGCAATCATGCAAGCATTATTATACGAGATTCTACTACGGTTTAGAGAGTTTGAAATAGCTATGGTATGTGACGTCGAGAAGATGTACCGTCAAATTTTAATACATCCCGTTGACTGCATATAATGTTTGGTGCGAGCGCTATAAATGAAGCCGTGAAGAAAAAAATCAATTTAATCCAGGTTTTAGCTAGTGCCGGTATGAAGTTGAGAAAGTGGGTATCAGATTGAAAGGAGTTGCTTAGCCAGATTCCCGATGGCGATAAAGAAACTTTGACAAAACAGTTTGATGACGATTCCAGCAGCACGAAAGTATTAGGATTGCAGTGGAACCCTATAGATGATATATTTACATACAACATTGAATTTGGCATATACATACCAACGAAACGAGGGTTCTTATCAGAGAATAGTCGTATCTTTGATCCGCTAGGGTGGTTAACGCCAGTCGTTATCGGAATCAAAATGATTTTTCAAGAACTGTGGCTCAAACAAATTGGCTGGGATGATAAGTTACCCGAAACAGTTGAGTACGAATGGCTAGCGCTGCGAAGTAAACTGCAAGAATTAAGAATGGTGCGGATTCCTCGTTGCCTTCAATTGTCAAATTGCACTGAATTGCATGGATTTTGCGATGCGAGCAAGCGCGCATATGCTGCAGTCGTCTACGCAAAACATAAAAATATCCATGGAGAAGTATGCATTCAATTAATTGCAGCAAAATCAAAAGTCGCACCTATTAAAACTTTGTCGATATAGCAAGATTGGAACTCTGCGCTGCATTGCTTTTAAACAATTGAACAGACATTTTGTACACCCATCAGCAACAAGGTTTACTGGACGGATTTTACGATAGTGTTGGACTGGTTAGCGGATGTGCCAAGTCGCTGGGAAGTGTTTGTAGCGAATAGAACTTCAAAGATACTAGAAGAGACACATAGAGAACATTGGTGTCATGTTCGAACCAGCAGTAATGCTGCTGATTGTGCATCAATGGGAATGGTCCGTTGTGGCTAAGAAATCATCCAGAATGGCCTAAACAACGGAGAATCGCAATCAAAAAAGAAACAATTTTCACACACAACAGCAAGAAAATTGGTTGGAAGATTTGGCATCCCGAATTTCTTCGTTTCATAAAATAGTAAAGATCGTTTGGCGAATTAGACGATTCTTAAAAAACGCAAAAATTAGTGACAAATATGGTCGAGTGACTGGTGTAATAACGAGCGAGGAAATTGTTGAGGCCGAATTGTTTTGTTGGAGATCTATTCAAACAACATTAATGAAAGAATACATCGGTTTTTTAATAAAATCAAAAGCAGAAAAATCTAATCTTCGATTTTTAAATCCTTTTATTGATCGTGAAGCAATTGTTCGAGTTGGGGGTCGCCTACAGAATGCGAATGTTGCCGAAAATGTGAAGCATCCTATCATCATTCCGACAAAAATAAAGCTAGCAAAACGTTTGGTAGAGGAATTTCATTTAAGGTGTCGTCATGCTGGTACGCAGTTGTTATTGGGGCTGCTAAGGCATAAATATTGGTTTATTCGCAATAAAGATGTCGTCAGAGGAGTTATTAGAAAATGCATAATATGTTTTAAGGCAAATCCAGTGCCAATGGTACAACAAATGGGAAACCTACCGCCATATCGTGTCGAACATATAGGGTAGTCAGTGGAACAATTATGAGTATGGTGGAAATTATGACACTTGCAGTGGAAATTGAAGCAATAATCAATTCACGGCCATTGTGTGGCATACCAAATGATGAGAATGACATACTAACTCCTGCTCATTTTCTGGTGGGGCATTCCATGGTATTGGTCCCAGACTCAGATTTACGTCAGATAAAAAAATTAGGCAGGTGGCAGCTACGGAAGAAACATTTTTGGCAAAGGTGGTCCGTGGAATATTTGACGGCATTGCAGTCGCGCTACAAATGGGAAGCTGCAAAGAAAAATATTGATATTGGTGACGTTGTACTGATAATAGACAACAATCTACCTTCAACTAAATGGCTGATGGCTACAGTTGTTCAAATAATACATGGTGATGATGGTTTAGTACGAGTAACCAATATACAAACTAAATCAGGAATACTGAACCGTCCGATTCACAAAATATGTCGATTGCCACTTGAATCAGCGGATTCAAGGCCAGGAGGATGTTCAGAAATAAGGCCTAATTTAATCATGTCAACGAACATCTAAATATTTAAAAATATAAAATTAAAATTATTATTGTTGAATTAAGTAAAATCAAAATACGTAGCTTTACAGTCCGCTCTATTTCCATTATTGTTATTGGTCTAAATATTAGGATCTGTCAATTTAATATTATTGTCAGATTAAAAAAAATTAAGAACACTTACCTAAATTTTTGTATAGTTAAGCTCAATAATTTATATAAATCTACACACAATCTAATTGACGCAATGAAGTCTGTACTTTATTTTTTCATAATTGCTGATACTGCACAAGATTTGACCAAAATGGACCAACACAGTATATTGTGATTAGATAAGTTGAAATAAAAATTACAAATAAAACCTCATTTAAAATAAAAGAATGTTTTCTAGGTTTTTTTGAAATACTTGATCAAACAGCGAGAGATAATGTCGAATCAACTTTTAGAAATTTTGTCAAGTTATGATATCGTTATGATATAGACATTATAGGTCAGTGTTATGACTGCGTTAGCACTATGAGTGGAATATATTCTTGGGTCCAAACCAGAATTAAAGAAATAACACAAAATGCAGTGTTTGTTCATTTTGCCGCACATAATTTAAATTTAGTTTTAAATGATACGATGAATGGAATTCAAGAACTATATCTATTTTTTGGTCAAAGCATCATCAAAGTTCACTTGGAAAGAAATGTGTTAGAGGCATTAGATTAGAATAAATAGCGTAAATTGATGAAGCCATAGAAAAATGTAAAGGGGCTATAAAACTTGTAAATGCTATGCTTACCTCTAGTTTCCAGGTTTTATAATTGTAAATTGAATTTCCAACTTGTAAACTGAATTCCCAGTACATCGAAATTGAGAAATTATGTTACTTTTTGATGCATTGCGCGTCTACTATACATATATCTACTAGACCAACATAAATTCATATCAGTAAAAAGTCCTGAAACCTTCAATTAAGCTTTTAAACTCGTATGCATTATCATTTGGCTACCATACCAACATATTTCATGTAAAAACAATCCCTGATAACAATTTTGAACGTTTAATCCGATGAAAATTTGCTACTTAACATAAGAACGAATATACTATATACATATATACTTTTATAAAGCTGTAAAAAGGCAATCATTTTTAAGTTTTTCTAGACGGATTTGAATCATCTTTAAATTGACATCATAAAAGAATAAAAAATGTCAATAACCCAATACAATTTGTACACATATTTATCATGAAATACAATAAAATACCATATTCACCAAAACGATTTATTCGTCATATAAGTTTTTATATCTGTGTCTGTACTAACAATAAATCCTTCAGACGATTTGATTTCAATTTTAGCCATTTGAAACCATATTCAATATTTATTTATACATTTATATATACGAGTACAATGAATTTGTGTCACTAACTCCTATCTAAAATTATTTATTTGTAAAAGAATATTTTTACACGAGACTTACACTCAATTATATTAAGTGTTTGGATATTGTCTCGAAATATGAAATTTGGAGGATAAGGTGACAATTTTGGGAGACCTTGACATTTCTTAAAGTAAGTATATAAAATTAAACCTCAAAAATTTGCAAATCGAATTAAAATTATTATTATCCGCCCATTTTATCGTCCTAAATTATTTGACCTTTCATTCATTATAGACGCACAAGTAGCTATTATTTGTATATACATATACATACCTACATACAATGGATTAAAACGCCTTAATAATTTTTGTAAATAAAATTGACATTTGTTTACAGCTCATATTCCCGAAGAGACTATTTAAACACAAATTTGGTCTTCCCACAACAGATCCCTTCCTTATAAGTATACAAATAGAACAAAAATATGTAATATTGACATGATTTATATTTAACCTTTAACCAAACATAACTGTACATACCCGAATCGTTCTCGACAGAAAAAAAATTTTTGGTGAATCAGTTATGTACAATATTTTATAAAAACTTGTAAAATCTATAGATTCGATAAAACCTTCATGTTGAGACATTGAATCTTCTGTTCCCAATTTATAAATAAAAGATTTTTTTCTACACAATTCAACTAAATAAAGTCAACCTAGCAATTTATATACTTCTTCAAATCCGATGACACAATTCCTAATAAAATAGATTGATCTACCTTTAGGTTCAGATTCGCATATTTGGCAAAATAACTTTATTTGAAAGTCGGTTCTCCTAGTTAAAACGAAGGTTTATCCATTAAAACTTATTTTCTTATGTTCTCAACATCTTCATTCCCAACATTGTCAATAATCTTACACAGCTCTATCCGTATATAGTAGAATAGGGTATAAACTATATACATAAGACAGTAAAATGTAAAAGGAATTAAATAAAATTCCTTTGAGACTTCCTTCTTTCAAAATCCGAAAGACATAGCAGTAAAATTATCTAGATATAGACGTATTCGAACAATAGATAAAAAAAATCTCCAAGGAACTTGTACATACATATGTATATACGAGTATATACTATACTATATTGGAATTTGTAGCAAATATAGGCGAATTAGAAAATGTTTCTATTTTTCTCTATCGAAACGTTACATACATACATATAGTAGACGTTTATAAAGTCAATAGCACAGCACTAACATAACTTAAGTCTTGTTGATATATAAATTTATAAACATTGTGTATCGTATACGGAGTCTAGAAAATATGAAAGCTGCAATTTATTTCGTTGATAGAGTTTCAGCTATTATCTGTATGCTGCACTCTATAGTCTAACTATTCAGTAAACTAAAATATCGATTATCAAATATAGACAATTTGTCATAATAAATGAATGGTCAATAAAACAAATCTGATAATAGCGAGTTTTACCTCTTTCAAGTTACCTTTTCAAGGGCCTTTACTAGAAATCATTTTTTTAAATACTTTAGCTTGTATCTGCAGGGTATCTCGTTCGTATGGGCCGTAGGCACCTGTTAATTGTTAAAAGTATTTTAATTGAGTTCGCTGTCAATACGTTTTGATAATTAATATCATTTCGTGTTAAAAAAAATTGTAGATTAGCAAATAGCGGTCGTCACTTAACACTGGAATTGAATTATAAAAATAAAAAAATCTTTTCGTTCATATGAATGGCTACGTTAAGTTCGCCATAAACCCTTAAATATTGACAAATTTATGAAATCCTGAGGAAAACATACTACCTACTCGGAAAATCAAACATAATAAACAAATAAGGTTAGAATCCTGGGAAGTGCAAAACAGAATGTTAATATTTTTCTATTTCTATAACAAAAGAATTTACATAATGTAGGTTTATTATTTATTATGTTGAATTAACATAAATAATAAACAGAAACTCTGCACACACGTGCGGCTTAATTCTCTCCCTCTTTAATATTTTTCGTGGTTTAAGATTTATTTACATAAGTTACACGTTTGCAGAAACCGCACAAACTGTATAAATAATTAAAACATGTTACGTTTCTTGTATACGATTTTACCAACTATAAACAGCCTCTTATATTTTTTTTTGTTATCTCAAATATATAAGGTTAACTGTAAACACATACATAACAATATTGACTCATTTTATATTATTTTTAACTTTTCTTTTACATTAATTGAGCTCTATTATACCATAATGTAACATTTGTAAATAGATTTTATTAAGAGCACATGAAAAAAACTTCTCCAATTTTTATTTAAGCAAATTTGTAAGACAATTCGTGTACAAAAATTGGGCCACGACACAAGATTTACATGCGATGACAATTTATTTAAATTATTTTCTATTGTTTCAAAATAAAATATTTTGATTCTTTATACACAATCATGATTCAACAAGATTCATTCATGATTATAACAAAAAAAAGTTAAAAGTAGCTGATTAACGAAATTAAAATTTATTCATTTACATGCTCCGATTTACGTGCTCCGATTTCGAAGATTGATACCTCTATCAATAGGCGTTGAGATCTGTAATTGTCATACCAACGGCCATTTGGATCGGTCGAATATTTCTACACATTCCGTGGAAAATTCAATTTTTTTGAAAATCAACTGAACTATAGCCCACAAATTCAGAGCCACAAAAATCGAAAATCTGCAAATGTGCTCCGATTTCGAAGATTGATACCTCTATCAATTGGCGTTGAGACCTGTAATTGTCATACCAAAGGCCATTTGGATCGGTCGAATACTTCTACACGTTCCGTGGAAAATTCAATTTTTTTGAAAATCAACTGAACTATAGCCCACAAATTCAGAGCCACACAAATCGAAAATCTGCAAATGTGCTCCGATTTCGATGATTGATACCTCTATCAATAGGCGTTGAGACCTGTAATAGTCAAACCAAAGGCCATTTAGATCGGTCGAATATTTCTACACGTTCCGTGGAAAATTCAATTTTTTTGAAAACCAACTGAACTATAGCCCACAAATTCAGAGCCAAAAAATCGAAAATCTACAAATGTGCCCCGATTTCGATGATTGATACCTATATCAATAGGCGTTGAGACTTGTAATTGTCATACAAACGGTCATTTGGATCGGTCGAATATTTCTACACGTTCCGTGGAAAATTCAATTTTTTTGAAAATCAACTGAACTATCGCCCACAAATTCAGAGCCGCAAAAATCGAAAATCTGCAAATGTGCCCCAATTTCGATGATTGATACCTCTATCAATAGGCGTTGAGACCTGTAATAGTCAAACCAACGGCCATTTAGATCGGTCGAATATTTCTACATGTTCCGTGGAAAATTCAATTTTTTTCAAAACCAACTGAACTATAGCCCACAAATTCAGAGCCACAGAAATCGAAAATCTGCAAATGTGCTCCGATTTCGAAGATTGATACCTATATCAATAGGCGTTGAGACTTGTAATTGTCATACAAACGGCCATTTGGATCGGTCGAATATTTCTACACGTTCCGTGGAAAATTCAATTTTTTTCAAAATCAACTGAACTATAGCCCACAAATTCAGAGCCACACAAATCGAAAATCTGCAAATGTGCTCCGATTTCGATGATTGATACCTCTATCAATAGGCGTTGAGACCTCTAATAGTCAAACCAACGGCCATTTAGATCGGTCGAATATTTCTACACGTTCCGTGGAAAATTCAATTTTTTTGAAAACCAACTGAACTATAGCCCACAAATTCAGAGCCACAAAAATCGAAAATCTGCAAATGTGCTCCGATTTCGAAGATTGGTACCTCTATCAATAGGCGTTGAGACCTGTAATTGTCATACCAATTGCCATTTGGATCGGTCGAATATTTCTACACGTTCCGTGAAAAATTCAATTTTTTTGAAAATCAACTGAACTATAGCCCACAAATTCAGAGCCACAAAAATCGAAAATCTGCAAATGTGCTCCGATTTCGAAGATTGGTACCTCTATCAATAGGCGTTGAGACCTGTAATTGTCATACCAATTGCCATTTGGATCGGTCGAATATTTCTACACGTTCCGTGAAAAATTCAATTTTTTTGAAAACCAACTGAACTATCGCCCACAAATTCAGAGCCACAAAAATCGAAAATCTGCAAATGTGCTCCGATTTCGGTGATTGATACCTTTATCAATAGGCGTTGAGACCTCTAATTGTCATACCAATTGCCATTTGGATCGGTCGAATATTTCTACACGTTCCGTGAAAAATTCAATTTTTTTGAAAATCAACTGAACTATAGCCCACAAATTCAGAGCCACAAAAATCGAAAATCTGCAAATGTGCTCCGATTTCGAAGATTGGTACCTCTATCAATAGGCGTTGAGACCTGTAATTGTCATACCAAAGGCCATTTGGATCGGTCGAATATTTCTACACGTTCCGTGAAAAATTCAATTTTTTTGAAAACCAACTGAACTATCGCCCACAAATTCAGAGCCACAAAAATCGAAAATCTGCAAATGTGCTCCGATTTCGATGATTGATACCTTTATCAATAGGCGTTGAGACCTCTAATTGTCATACCAATGTCAATTTGGGTCGGTCGAATATTTCTACACGTTCCGTGAAAAATTCAATTTTTTTGAAAATTTTTTGCTAAAATAGCAAGCCTGTTAAATCAGTCTATTTTGGTCACGTGTACGAAATAAACCAATCAAAATAACATTACACTGATAATTTCCCTAGGGATGTTATCAGTGTAATGTTATTTTGATTGGTATATTTTGTACACGTGACTCGAAATTGACCGATTTAATAGGCTTGCTATTTTAGAAAAACATACTCTGGCTACTAGATGAATAGAATTTATAGTTTTATTTTACAATAAATACTGTTTCAAAATGACACTTTCATAGAACAATTTACAATCTAGAAGCCTTAGTCCTAGTTTCCACCGACAATTCCGTTGTATTTTTTACAATGGGAAATATTATTTTTTTGCGGTTGTATCGATGTTTCTTTTGTAAATGTATTTGTAATACAATTATAATTGTAATTGTATTAAACCTCAAAACTTATAAATACATATACAAACGAAATACCGACACAATCGTAAAAATAAAAAAATTTCCCTTTGTAAAATTTACAACGAAATGTTCGGTGGAAACCAGGACTTACTACTAGAATAAAATAAAATTGCAAAAAATTTTCTCGTCGAATACCCCTCGAGCATTGATAAATACCTCATAATTTTATTATATTTTCCTCAAGCACGTTGCTTTAAGGTAACAGACCTCAGCCTACGGCTTCGGGCTGTTACCAAGCAACGTGCTTTCGAAAAATATAATAAAATTATTTCGGGAAATTATCAATGCTCTTGGGATATTACTGCTGAAAATCAACTGAACTATAGCCCACAAATTCAGAGCCACAAAAATCGAAAATCTGCAAATGTGCTCCGATTTCGAAGATTGGTACCTTTATCAATAGGCGTTGAGACCTCTAATTTTCATACCAATGTCAATTTGGATCGGTCGAATATTTCTACACTTTCCGTGGAAAATTCAATTTTTTTGAAAATCAACTGAACTATCGCCCACAAATTCAGAGCCACAAAAATCGAAAATCTGCAAATGTGCTCCGATTTCGATGATTGATACCTTTATCAATAGGCGTTGAGACCTCTAATTGTCATACCAATGTCAATTTGGATCGGTCGAATATTTCTTCACGTTCCGTGAAAAATTCAATTTTTTTGAAAACCAACTGAACTATAGCCCACAAATTCAGAGCCAGAGAAATCGAAAATCTGCAAATGTGCTCCGATTTCGATGATTGATACCTCTATCAACGTTCCGTGGAAAATTTAGATTTTTTGAAAATCAACTGAACTATAGCCCACAAATTCAGAGCCACAAAAATCGAAAATCTGCAAATGTGCTCCGATTTCGATGATTGATACCTCAATCAAAATGCGTTGAGGCCTGTAATTGTCATACCAACGGACATTTGGATCGGTCGAATATTTCTACACGTTCCGTGGAAAATTCAATTTTTTTGAAAATCAACTGAACTATAGCCCACAAATTCAGAGCCACAAAAATCGAAAATCTGCAAATGTGCTCCGATTTCGATGATTGATATCTCTATCAACGTTCCGTGGAAAATTCAGTTTTTTTGAAAATCAACTGAACAATAGCCCACAAATTCAGAGCCACAAAAATCGAAAATCTGCAAATGTACTCCGATTTCGATGATTGATACTTCTATCATTTGGCGTTGAGACCTGTAATTGTCATACCAACGGCCATTTGGATGGGTCGAATATTTTTACACGTTCCGTGGAAAATTCAGTTTTTTTGAAAATCAACTGAACTATAGCCCAGAATTACAGAGCCACAAAAATCGAAAATCTGCAAATGTGCTCCGATTTCGATGATTGATACCTCTATCAATTGGCGTTGAGACCTGTAATTGTCATACCAACGGCCATTTGGATCGGTCGACTATTTCTACACGTTCCGTGCAAAATTCATTTTTTTTGAAAATCAACTGAACTATAGCCCACAAATTCAGAGCCACAAAAATCGAAAATCTGCAAATGTACTCCGATTTCGATGATTGATACTTCTATCAATAGGCGTTGAGACCTGTAATTGTCATACCAACGGCCATTTGGATGGGTCGAATATTTTTACACGTTCCGTGGAAAATTCAGTTTTTTTGAAAATCAACTGAACTATAGCCCAGAAATACGGAGCCACAAAAATCGAAAATCTGCAAATGTCCTCCGATTTCGATGATTGATACCTCTATCAATAGGCGTTGAGACCTGTAATTGTCATACCAACGGCCATTTGGATCGGTCGACTATTTCTACACGTTCCGTGGAAAATTCAATTTTTTTTAAAATCAACTGAACTATAGCCCAGAAATACAGAGCCACAAAAATCGAAAATCAGCAAATGTGCTCCGTTTACGATGACTGAGACCTCTATCAATAGGCGTTGAGACCTGTAATTGTCATAACAACGGCTATTTGGATCGGTCGAATATTTCTACACGTTCCGTGGAAAATTCAGGTTTTTTGTAAATCAACTGAACTACTCTACTAGCCCACAAATTCAGAGCCACAAAAATCGAAAATCTGCAAATGTGCCCCAATTTCGATGATTGATACCTCTATCAATAGGCGTTGAGGCCTATAATTGTCATACCATTGTCAATTTGGATCGGTCGAATATTTCTACACGTTCCGTGGAAAATTCAATTTTTTTGAAAATGAACTGAACTATAGCCCACAAATTCAGAGCCACAAAAATCGAAAATCTGCAAATGTGCCCCAATTTCGATGACTGTTACCTCTATCAATAGGCGTTGATACCTGTAATTGTCATACCAACGGCCATTTGGATCGGTCGAATAGTTCTACACGTTCGGTGGAAAATTCAATTTTTTTGAAAATCAACTGAACTATAGCCCACAAATTCAGAGCCACAAAAATCGAAAATCTGCAAATGTGCCCCAATTTCGATGACTGTTACCTCTATCAATAGGCGTTGAGACCTATAATTGTCATACCAATGTCAATTTGGATCGGCCGAATATTTCTACACGTTCCGTGGAAAATTCAATTTTTTTGAAAATGAACTGAACTATAGCCCACAAATTCAGAGCCACAAAAATCGAAAATCTGCAAATGTGCCCCAATTTCGATGATTGATACCTCTATCAATAGGTGTTGAGACCTATAATTGTCATACCAATGTCAATTTGGATCGGTCGAATATTTCTACACGTTCCGTGGAAAATTCAATTTTTTTGAAAATCAACTGAACTATAGCCCACAAATTCAGAGCCACAAAAATCGAAAATCGGTAAATGTGCCCCGATTTCGATGATTGAGACCTCTATCAATAGGCGTTGAGACTTGTAATTGTCATGCCAACGGCCATTTAGATCGGTCGAATATTTCTACACGTTCCGTGGAAAATTCAATTTTTTTCAAAATCAATTGAACTAAAGCCCATAAATTCAGAGCCACAAAAATCGAAAATCTGCAAATGTCCTCCGATTTCGATGATTCATACCTCTATCAATAGGCGTTGAGACCTGTAATTGTCATACCAAAGGCCATTTGGATCGGTCGAATATTTCTACACGTTCCGTGGAAAATTCAATTTTTTTGAAAATGAACTGAACTATAGCCCACAAATTCAAAGCCGCAAAAATCGAAAATCTGCAATTGTGCCCCGATTTCGATGATTGATACCTCTACAATAGACGTTGAGACCTGTAATTGTCATACCAATTGCCATTTAGATCGGTCGAATATTTCTACACGTTCCGTGGAAAATTCAATTTTTTTGAAAATGAAGTGACCTATAGCCCACAAATTCAAAGCCGCAAAAATCGAAAATCTGCAATTGTGCCCCGATTTCGATGATTGATACCTCTATCAATAGATGTTGAGACCTGTAATTGTCATACTAATTGCCATTTAGATCGGTCGAATATTTCTACACGTTCCGTGGAAAATTCAATTTTTTTGAAAATTAACTGAACTATAGCCCACAAATTCAGAGCCACAAAAATCGAAAATCTGCAAATGTGCTCCGATTTCGATGATTGATACCTCTATCAATAGGCGTTGAGACCTGTAATTGTCATACCAATGGCCATTTGGATCGGTCAAATATTTCTACACGTTCTGTGGAAATTCAGTTATTTTGAAAATCAACTGAACTATAGCCCACAAATTCAGAGCCACAAAAATCGAAAATCTGCAAATCTGCTCAGATTTCGATGATTGATACCTCTATCAATAGGCGTTGAGACCTGTAATTTTCATACCAATGGCAATTTGGTTCGGTCGAATATCACAACACGTTCCGTGGAAAATTCAATTTTTTTGAAAATCAACTGAACTATAGCCCACAAATTCAGAGCCACAGAAATCGAAAATCTGCAAATGTGCTCCAATTTCGATGATTGATACCTCTATCAATAGGCGTTGAGACCTGTAATTGTCATACCAACGACCATTTGGATCGGTCGAATATTTCTACACGTTCCGTGGAAAATTGAATTTTTTTAAAAATTAACTGAACTATAGCCCACAAATTCAGAGCCACAAAAATCGAAAATCTGCAAATGTGCTCCGATTTCGATGATTGATACCTGTATCAAAATGCGTTAAGACCTGTAATTGTCATACCAATGGCCAGTTGGGTCGGTCGAATATTTCTACACGTTCCGTGGAAAATTCAATTTTTTTAAAAATTAAGTGAACTATAGCCCACAAATTCAGAGCCACAAAAATCGAAAATCTGCAAATGTTCCCCGATTTCGATGATTGAGACCTCTATCAATAGGCGTTGAGACCTATAATTGTCATACCAATGTCAATTTGGATCGGTCGAATATTTCTACACGTTCCGTGGAAAATTCAATTTTTTTGAAAATGAACTGAACTATAGCCCACAAATTCAGAGCCACAAAAATCGAAAATCTGCAAATGTCCTCCGATTTCGATGATTGATACCTCTATCAATAGGCGTTGAGACCTGTAATTGTCATACCAATGGCCATTTGGATCGCTCGAATATTTCTACACGTTCCGTGGAAAATTCAATTTTTTTGAAACACACTAATTCAGAGCCACAAAAATCGAAAATCTGCAAAAGTGCTCCGATTTCGATGATTGATACCTCTATCAATAGACGTTGAGACCTGTAATTTTCATACCAATGGCAATTTGGATCGGTCGAATATTTTTACACGTTCCGTGGAAAATTCAATTTTTTTAAAAATCAACTGAACTATAGCCCACAAATTCAGAGCCGCAAAAATCGAAAATCTGCAAATGTGCTCCGATTTCGATGATTGAAACCTCTATCAATAGGCTGAGACCTGTAATTGTCATACCAATGGCCATTTGGGTCGGTCGAATATTTCTACACGTTCCGTGGAAAATTCAATTTTTTACTAAATCAACTGAACTCTCGGACATTGATGAGTTTTACTAAATAATTGTCATTCATTAATTCTGGCATTTGCGACTCATTGCATCAACACCGGTAGTCGATTTAAATAAATATCTATAATAGAACTTACGTTGTCCTTGTGAGGATCGAACCAACGATCTTTACCGCTCTATGTACCTGTGGCCCTTTCCACCCGACTAACGTTGTTACTGATGTGGTTGTGTTTAACGTTAGGCACAATCGTCAAAATATTTATTTCAATGCTTTATTACGTTCCAGTCTATTTTCATGTGAGAAATGTAATCAAATTACCTAAATTTCCATACACACAATAATCAATTTCATTCAATCACAAAATCACAACAGGAAGCAAATTTATTACATGTGAAAACTTATAATTGAAAAAAAAAATTTTCGAATTGAAACTCAATTTTTATCATACTCCTTCTCATCCAAACAATTCTCAAATCAATAAACAAATATAATTGTTTGGGTATGGCATAATGTTAACATGTATGCTCATAATACATATTTATATGGTTAGTATGTGCACATAATAATAAAACCAATAATTAAATTAATGCGGAAATATAGGAAAATAATTACGAACCGGAAACCAAAACTAGAGTGCGGTGAAACAAAATAATTCCTTTGATATGTACAAACATGTTCATCAACCTAATTATATCAAATATAGCGGATGTGCGATTTATTGCGGGTTATGTTCGCATTGTAATTAATTATTTTGATATTTTATTTTATTTTCCAGGTAAGAGCATTGATGTGGCATGACTATTATATCTATTTTTTTCTTTAACTTATTATAGACCACATTAAAAAAATTAATTTCTCATCTCAATCCAAACTTATTTTTATTTTTTGGCCAAATTTTCGATCTTTTAGATCATCTTCTCCGGGCCTTTTTTTATTTTTACACTAAAACATTATTTATCGTGCAAAAAAAATAAAAATAAAAATAAATATTAAACACAAAGATATTTTTTATATCAAAAAAAATTTTTTTCTTGTGTATGATGACGGAATCCAACAACTTTGTTATTGAAAAACCGAAAAAATCGACTAAAAATAAATAATTATGACTATTATAGCATAAATATTTAGTAAATCTCTATGATTGGATGCTGATAACGTCGGTGATTATTTATACTGAATATTTATGTGTAATACACGGAATATATCACTCAAGATGAATATAATATTATTGCCACAAAAAGATATTCCCACTCAACATGACATTCATACATAAATGTATGTATTTTGTACAACATATACGGAAACACATTATACGACATATAGCTAAAGAACATACAGCAAATAGCAATGAATATACATAATAAATAAATGAAAATTAATAATGATTTCGTGACATTTTGTATTTGCTTGATTCGTACAACGAAATTTACTAACCTAATTTTTTTATTCATTTTCAGGGGATGTTGATGTCGTTGACAAAATCCCAACTTAAATTTAGATGTCTTCTTCTTACAGTTGTTGTTGTTCTTCGTATATATAATTTTCCGTTTTATATCCCAGTAGAAGGCACAAAAATATATTATTCGTCGTCAAAATATAATTTTGATGTATTAATCTACTTGTGTCTTAATAATATTATTAGTTTGGTTATATAAGATAAACGTATCACGAGTATAAGATAAAATTATCATTCCGTAATGATGATACTTAAGAAACATTTTTTTTCGTTTTAGTTATTCGCATGTTAAAAGATATGTTTTATGGGCCTTCATTAGGATAAATTAATTGTAGCTATATTAGAATGTATGTGATTTTATTTTTTTGGAATAAATAATACAGACAATTTTATTTCGTTATGTGTACTTAATATTCATTAAATGAATAAAAAAAGAATTTAGTAATTTGGGTTCAAATACGTAAGTTTTAGTTAAAATTGTCCGATGTAAAACGTTATATCCTAAGGTTGAACATCTTATTAGACAGAAAATAACTAAAACAAATTGAAATTAGCTACAAAAGTGTTTTCTACACATTGCCGAGCTCAGTTCTAAAATTTCTATATTACTAGAAATATTCCTCAATGTTATCAACAGGACTAGATCGGCAAAGGTCTTCGATTCGACTCCCATCCAATTTTATTTGTTTAGTATTCATGTAATGACCAAATATTTTACTTTAAATTAAATATTCCGCTTTACGTGGTACGCGTTTATGATGCGCCTAAATGTATGCAACCACTACTACAAATTATTTAAAAACTTTTTTATTATGAGTTGCAGTAAGCCATGAGAATTTTTCAATCAACAAATTTTTTCCTGTCATAAACTTCATAGCATGCTATGTTTGAAAAAAATGAAATAAATTTTATTACGTTGGATGTATTGAACTAGAGTGGCTAGGGTCTGGGGTTCGATTGTACTCAAGGCGTTTTAGTTTTATTTTTCACGTCATCAGGCGGTGAGGCAAGACGGGCCGCGAACCTCTGATTTCGCGCCATTTAAATGCTTGAACAACTGTAGCGAGAGACTGGCTCATTCGATCAGAGCAATTCTGGCATCAATTTTAAAGAAACAATGGTGTTTGCATCTGCAATCAACAAAAAAGGGTCGTAGAAAAAATCTCACCGGTTCTGGATAAGCCGTAATAGAAATTAATCCAGTAAAATTCATCTAAGTGAAGTTTTTAGTCAAAAAACATGGATTCAGAAACAAAATTTAAATCGCTAAAGAGCACACGGAGTTGCATTAAGGAGCAAATGACGAAATTGCACAACTACATAAGTACTAGGTGATATTGATAAACATGATATTGACGGTTTCCGGACCAAGTTAGCACGTGTATAAATATTGCTGAAACAATTTGAATATGTGGAGATCGACATATTTGCGATTGATCCAGAGCATCGATGCAATATGATAGGTTTTACCACGCAATACTATGTTGTGGAGGCCCGGTTAAATCGATTCATTCGAGAAAATAACGCAGTCAATCCAGATCAAACACAAAACGCTGGCAATAACAGCATGAATCTCACAGTGATGCACCCCGTTGATGTTAAGCTTCCATTGAACCCTTTTCTGGGCAACACACAGAATTATAGAAATAGCTGATATAAACTGCGATAAATTTCCAGCAGCCGACTGGGATGATGAATTACCGAAAGATGTCAAACAAAACTGGCTACTCATCAGGGAGCAGTAGTAGCAATTAGATCAGATTCAAATACCTAGATGGTTGCAAACGTCTGGCCAATATCTTGCACTGCATGGATTCTGTGATGCAAGATAATGAGCTAACGCAGAACCATATGTATGCAATTTTGTAGCGGCAAAATCAAAGGTTGTTCCAGTTAAAAGAATTTCAGTAGCCAGATTGGAACTGTGTGGAGCTCATCTTTTGGCAAAACTGGTTAAATCATTAAAAGAAATTCTGGAAGTCAACAATATAATTTGTTGGACCGACTCGACTATAGTGTTGGACTGGTTATCGGATGTTTCAATACGATGGCAAACATTTGTAGGGAACAGAACGTCTCAAATTTAGAAGTGATAAAACGAGACAATTGGCGACATATTGTTACAAAATATAATCCAGCTGACTGCGCTTCAGAAGACGAACTCAGCTCCACACTTTGCTAACAGAAATAGAGGCTATCCTAAACTCACGATCGAGTTGTAGTTTATCTAACGATGCAGATATTGATATTCTAACTCCAACACATTTCATTGTGGGACATCCATTGGTTTTACATCCGGAATTGAATATTATGCACGATATATTATCGAGGCTATGTAAACAGTTGGGAAATGCTCCAGCAAATGCGACAAAATATTTGGCAAAGATGGCACGTCGAATACCTTACATCAATACAGGCAAGATCAAAGGGAATATTTCCAAAACCAATTGTGGAAATTGTTGACATCGTATTACTCATTAATTAAAATTTACCACCAAGTGTTACTTGGTCGAGTAATACAAGTGTTTCCTGGAAGCGATGGATTTAAAAGCGTAGCGTCCGTAAAGACTAAAATCTGGGAAAATGTTGGAAGCTGTAATCAAATGAAAAGAGTCGTAGAAAAAATCTCAAAGAGATGACACCAGAGATATAATAGAATTTAATAAACAAAATTATAACGTTGTGGAATTTGATTTTTTATTTCTAATTCACAGAATTCTGAGCCAATAAAAATCCAAAATTCGCAATCGGGCTCCGATTGCAGTTCTTGATACCTCTAAAGATAAATTTCTGGATCTGTAATTGTTAGGCCAATGCGCATTTAGATTCCTTAGTTGTTTCCAGAAATTTCATAGAAAATTCGATTTTTGTGAAAATCACCTTACTATAATTCAGCGAATTCTGAGCCAAAAAAAAATCCAAAATTCGTTATAGGATCGCAGTTCTTGATACCTCTAAAGATACATTTCTGGAGCTGTAATTGTTGTGCCAACGCGCATTTAGATTCCTTGGTTGTTTCCAATCATTTCACAGAAAATTCGATTTTTGTGAAAATCATCTTACTATAATTCACCGAATTCTGAGCCAAAAAAAATCGAAAATTCGCAATTAGGCTCCGATCGCAGTTCTTAATACCTCTAAAGATAGGTTTCTGAACCTGTGATTGTTGTGCCAACGCGCATTTAGATTCCTTGGTTGTTTCCAAACATTTCATAGAAAATTCGATTTTTGTGAAAATCACCTTACTATAATTCACCGAATTAAGAGCCAAAAAAAATTCAAAATTCGCAATTGGGCTCCGATCGCAATTCTTGATACCTCTAATAATAGGTTTCTGGAACTGTGATTGTTGTGCCAACGCGCATTTAGGTAACTTGGTTGTTTCCAGAAATTTCTTAGAAAATTCGATTTTCGTGAAAATCATCTTACTATAATTCACCGAATTCTGAGCCAGAAAAAATCCAAAATTCGCAATTAGACTCCGATCGCAGTTCCTAATACCTCTAAAAATGGGTTTCTGAACTTGTGATTGTTGTGCCAACGCGCATTTAGATTCCTTGATTGTTTTCAAACATTTCATAGAATTTCGTGAAAATCATCTTACTATAATTCACCGAATTCTGAGCCAAAAAAAATCCAAAATTCGCAATTGGGCTCCGATCGCAGTTCTTAATAAATCTAAAGAAAAATTTCTAGAACTGTAATTGTGGTGTCAACGCGCATTTAGATTCCTTGATTGTTTTCAAACATTTCATAGAAAATTCGATTTTTATGAAAATCACGTTACTATACTTCACCGAATTCTGAGCCAAAAAAATCCAAAATTTCATTCAAAACGTTGGTAATTGGAAACTGACCGATAGCTTTGTTTGGCTATACGTTTTAAGTTATTCGTAGCTAGGATACCATAAGCTGGTTTTGTTCTGTCTAACATATATGTACGTTATTATTCTTTCCATGCATGTCCAGAATAAAATGTTTCCAAAAACGACGAGTTGCCTTATACTATCCTTCGAAGGGCGGTGTGAGGTATGTTGCCAATAGAAATGAAAACTAGAGAAGCTAGCATCTTTTTTTTAATACGAACCTGATTTCAGTTGTTAGTTTAGCACTCGGAAGATTTTGACAGCATTTAAATATTTTTTTTTTTTTAAATATTGAGAGTGATTATCTAGACTTTGATTTCCGGATAGGAAATCCCGCCTGAGAATTTTATCCAGTTAGCTATTTTTCTTCCCCGGAAGAAGAACAATTGATGCCTTATCAATTGTATTTTCGCTTCAGAAAGCATCGACCACTTGCATGTTAAATTTTCAGTTCCCACATATTCTGGAAACTAAAGATAGCCATGTCTGTTTTAGAGTTCATTCAAAGCAGTTTTAACTTACGAACAGTTGGAAATTAAAAATGCATTCAACATTGTTAACTGAACAATTGAAAAAAATAAAAAAAAAATGTTTATTATGTTTGTGTTAAGCCAATGTATTTTCCCGACATTCTGAACATTTACTGCACAAACTTTCTTTTCTATATGCAATTTCAAAATAGGAGTATGAATAGAATGTATTCTAGCCATAATATTATAAAACTCAATAACATGTTCCTTTCCTGAATTACAAATAAAAACATAAAACTATAACAACTAAATATGTAATGTACAAATACTAAGTAAAAGCACGACATAACTTTATGTTTTAAATAAATATAGAAACCAACTATTGTTAAATTAAATTTTTATTTTTCTATTATATTTTTAAATATATTGTATTATAATGAAATAAATGTACATGTATGTGTGTGTACCTAGTATAAAAAGCTCTAAATACATGATTTTAAGTTTGTGTTATTTTTTCAACAAAATAATAACAACTAATCAAAACAATAATCAACATGGAACTTTTCTCTCTCGCTCCCTCTCTGTCTCTTTCGGTATACGTGTTCAAAAGTCTATATAAATAATTCGAAAATACATACACAGATTCATAGAATACTTGTACTGATTCATTAGGATAAAAGCCCCAACCCAACAACAACAATAATGAGAACATATAGTTTATTATTAATTTAAAATTAATTATAAAAAGTTGTTTAATGCTATTTTCATATATGTATTAAACAAAAGTTTTAATAATAAAAGCTCTCTATAATACATATTGTCATAATACATATTTGTGTGTTAGGTAATTTGATTAAGTTTTTCCAGAACTATACATAAATAATATTTAGTGGTATAGGGACATGATTATGACTTTAGGTAAAGGACTTGATAGTTTAAGTTAAAAAATAATCAATAATATACCCGTAAAGTAAATATACTTAGGTAAAGTTAAAAAAAATTGTTTTGTAAAATAGTTTTAAATTATAAATCCTGTCCCACATAAGAAAATATTTTTTTTGTTGTTGGTTAGATGATATTCAATATTCCTGTTTTTAATTTAAAATTGATTCCTACTAAACCAAGTATCGAAATAAGTGTATTCCCCCTTAGTTTACTAATGGGTGGCGGTGCTGGTGTATTAATCAAAATAATAAATTATTTTGGTGTGGCTGCTCACTGCTGCAATGGCATATGGATATTAAATAATATATCTAGAACTGTATTTGTATCATATAAACCCACCTTTTGGATTAATCACGGAATTTAGAGAACAAATTGGATATTTGAGATTATATCGATTTTCTCATATTTTCGGGTAACGTTTCCAAACTGGCAGATACAAATGCGTCGCAAAATACTACACACTAATATTAATCCAGTACATCATTTGGTTCAGTTGAAAGAAAATATTCAAATTGATGGTGCTTTTATTTTTAACTAAATTAAATCTTTTTAAAGCAATATTTATCTCGAATATAATATGAAATGACGTTTCTTATTAGTATTGTTATACAGGGAAACCTCACTACAACGGACATCAACGGGACCAGAAAAATTGTAAATTGTATAGTGATGTTTCCCTTGAACTGAGGATTTGTGATTTTTTTTGTATAAACATTTCTTGGATTCTATTTCTTATCCGATTTGATAAAATTCAGCATTTCCAATGGAAATGGGATTATCAAATTATTTTTAGGCTAAGTTCTGGAATATGGCCAAGTATGATGAAATTTGCCTATTTTTTTTGCTAGTTATGATTAAATTTGGCATGTGCGTTGAGAATAGGATTCTAAAATGATTTTTAGATGAAGTTCTGGAATATCGCCCATTAGGATGGAATTTGGCTATTTCTTAATCGGTTTTAGTGAAACTTGACACCTACCATGGAAATGGGATTCTAACGTGATTTTTAGATGAAGTTTTGGAATATGACTAAGTATGATGAAACTTGCCTATTCCATAAACGATTAAATGAAATTCGACAGGTGAGTTGGATTGGAAATAACAAATATAAATTATATATGATTTTTTATATTTATTTATAAGTTTATATTTTATACTATGTAAATAAAAAAAATAATTGAAAATTGATAAATAGTTTTTTAGTTATTGAAGAATTTGCAAAAAAATCTTAGAGTGTGCTATTTTATTGAACACCACTGTATTCTGTATATATATATGTACATAATAATGTATATATCTGTGGCAATAGGCAATAGGACATAGTAGCTTATGTCGACTTGAAAACAAATTGAGGTGTCACTCATCATTTTATATCTATCCTGTAACTTCATCAAATTTGACTTAAGTGCGCTTGTGACCAAAGGCTGTAGTCACAATACGTGATGACTTAAGTCAAATTTGGTGGAGTTACAGGAGAGATAGAAAATGTTGAATATTGAAAATTTAATTTTGCCTTAAGTTTATTTTTTAATTTAAATCGGTACGCCCCTACAACTCTTCTAAATACGTAAAAAAAAATTCCTGTAAATTTTTAGCTCTTAATATTGACATTAACCCGACCCCATTGGATAATGTTGATCTTGGATCTTTACATAGTATTAATGAAATGCAATCCTGGTATCGCGAAATTTTTCCATTGGTGACAATTTCCATCCTAGTTCCATGAATAATTAATTTGACACTTTGATGTATTATATAAAGGCAAACTGTATGCGTTCCGTTGCTTCCTTGTTG
Source organism: Tipula helvola (assembly GCA_963556165.1). Classification (NCBI taxonomy): domain Eukaryota; kingdom Metazoa; phylum Arthropoda; class Insecta; order Diptera; family Tipulidae; genus Tipula; species Tipula helvola. The sequence goes on along the minus strand of OY744481.1, from coordinate 348,283,437 downwards.
AACACAGCTTTTAGGACGTAGCAGAGAAAATTTAGAGAAACCAATTTATTTTTATTCATCATCCTTAAATTTCAACTTGTTAGCCTCATAGCACTCCTTTAATGTGCACATCATTAGACGTTTCTGAACTTTAACTTTATCAATAGTTAAACAATCGTTTTTCCCAAGCAGTATACGGCTAACATCATCATCGTTATAATATTCTAGCACTGAATGCCTGAGTTCATCACTGATCCGTTTTCCAACTTTGGGTACTGGAAGGCTCAGTGAGCCATTCTTGTTTTGAATATTTTTAGCTGTCGTACCATATGATGGGTTGTGTTGAATTCTTCCTGGATTTGTTGTAGACAGCAGCTGTATTTTATCACAATTTTTCTCCAAATGTCGGAATTTGATTTTTAATTGATCCATGAATTCATCATAAAGACTTGCCCTTATAATGATTTTCCTCCGAGTGAGTCAAAATAGGTTCTATTCCTGATACCAAAGCTGTTGATGAAGTCGGTAATGTGGTAGTTAAATTTAATAATTTTTTCTGCTCATGATATTGCCTGGATTCCAATTTACTTGGATATATAGGGGACATGCCAATGTCTGGTAATATCTTATTAGGTTTTTCACGAACGAGAGTACTTTTTATTTGGCATTCCTCACTTTCACTCATACTCGAAATATTCTCATCATTGATTGTTGATGATGTCTCCGGTGATACCTCGTTTTCAACTTTTTGCGTTTATTAGTCACCTGGTAATAACATGATGTACAAATCGATGAACTTTCAGTTACATGAATTGAGCGCGGAAAACGAATTTTAATATAATCATTAACATTTCTGAAATTTTTAGAACATTTCAACTCAGGAAACGGCACGTATTTTGCATGAAAATAAAAGTTTTACTAGCGCAAGTTTTTAGTATGTTCAATAGAATTAAACGACGTAAAATTAAAAAAAAAAAAAAAAAAAATTGGACGATCATTGAGAAAATTCAAAAATAAAATTTTGGTGGGAAATTTGAAAATGAAGAAATTAAAGAACTTACCATTTTTATATTTATTTATTAATTCGTATTAACTTACCTTTAAAACAAGCCCTATATCATAAATATCGGATATTTATTTTTCCTTTTATAGCCATAAACAGAACATCATGTTTATCATTTTTCTCAAAATTTGCTACCTGTATTTTAAATAACAACAACAACAAATCATTTTTTACAAAATGTATTTTTAA